>JAQZBX010032726.1:0-25725 GCA_029593785.1 Cabassous unicinctus
CTACATTGTTGCAGATCTGTTGTTACAATTGATAGCACATTTTTATAATTGTACTATTAATGAAACTCCATGGACTCCACCTCAGAAAGCTGATGGCTCACACCATGGAGAGCTCATGCAGCAAGATGATGCAACAGAATGAGACTCAGAGGAGAGACAGTGACAGAAGTGCCAGACTAGGGAGATGAGATGGCTTGGCCGATTGAGTGCCTCTCTCCCACACCGAAGGTCCCAGGATCAGTTCCTGGTGCCTCTTAAAGAGAAAAAAATCAGACACAGAAAGCACTAGGTGAATGGACACAGAGAGCAGACAATAAGCACAAAAAAACAATGGGGGCAATAAAAAGAATCCATGGTTCACCTTAGAATTTGCATTTCATGCTGTTTATTATTATATAAGGTTCATACTTTGTGCATGGATTATGTAAAATGTTTTTTTCTATTACAAAATATAAAATCTAACATTTCCCTTTTAAATCATATTCACATATACATTTCAGTGCTTTGAATTCACTCACAATGTTGTGCTACCATCACTATCATCATTTATGAAAATATTTCCATCAATCCAAATAGGAACCCTGTAAATTTTAAGGCTTGACTTCCCATCCTCTAATATAACCCTGACCCCTGGTAAACCACATTCAAGATTCTGACTCAAGAAGTCTTCTTTTCTTAAGTGTTTCAAATCAGTGTTATCAAACAATATTTTTACTTTTATGTCTGGATTACTTTATTCAAGGTGATGTCTTCAAGGTTCATCTATGTTATAACATGTATCAGGACTTCATTACTTTTTGTGACTAATTGATATTCCATTGCATATATCTATATCTATATATCTATATAATTTTATTTATTCATTCATTGGTTGATGGACATTTGGTTTTCTTCCATTTTTTGGCAGTTTTGAATAATGCCACTATTAACATTGGTGTATAAATATCTGTTTGAATCCCTGCTTTCACTTCTTTTGGGTATATACCTCATAGTGAGATTGCTGGATCCTATGATAGCTCTATACTTAGCTTTCTGAGGAACCACAAAATTGTCTTCCAGAGAGGCTGCATCATTTTATATTACCACAAACAATACATGATTTCATTATTATTAATATTAATATTTTTATGGTTATTTTCTGTTTTTACTAGTCACCATTTTAATGTGTATGAAATGGTATCTCATTGTGATTTGAATTTGCATTTCCTTAATGGCTAATGATGTTGAGCATTTTAAAATGTTTTTTGGGGGGCCATTTGTAAATCATTTTTTGAGAGATGTCTAGTCAAATCTTTTGCCCATTTTTTAATTGTATTGTTTGTCTTTTTTTTTTTTGTTATGTTGAAGTATTTCATTATGTATTCTGACTATTAATTTATCTGATATGTGGTTTCTAAATACTTTCTCCATTTTATATGTTGGCATTATACATTCATGATAAAGTCCTTTGAGGTGTAAGTTTTTAATTTTAATAATGTCCAATTTATGTATTTCTGTTGCTTGTGCTTTAGGTGTAAAGTCTAAGAAACCAGTCCTAAGACAAAGACTTAAAGATACTTCCTTACATTTTCTTCTAGGAGTTGTATAGCTCTGGCTCTAATTAAGCCTTTGACCAAATTTTAGTTGATTTACATATATGGTGTTAAGTAGAGCTCAAGCTTCATTCTTTTGCAAACAGAGGTCCAATTTTCCCAGTACACATTTGTTGAAAAGATCATTATTTCCCAAATGAATGCACTTGGCACTCTTGTCAAAAATCAGTTGGCCAAATGTGAAGATTTATTTCCAAACTATCAATTCAATTCCATTTGTCTATATGTCTCTCCTTGTGCTAGTACCATGCCATTTTGTTTACTGCTGCTCTCTTTTCAACAAATCAATTTTATTGATACATATTAGTAAAGCATAAACCCACCCCAAGTGTAAAATCAATGGTATTTGGTGTAAACACATTGTTGTGCATTCATCACGTAAATCATTATTAGAGCATTTACATTTTTCCAATAATAATAATACATAAAAATGAGACAAACAAACTCCCTTCTCAATCTCTCTATGTGTATCATGCCATACATACCTGCTATTTTGTTTCCATCTCTCTAGTTTATTTGTAATTTTTTAAAAACAGGCTTCTATATGCAATATTACCCATATCCATCTTTCACATGAGTTTTCACTATGTTATACAGTCCCAGGTTACATTTTTTAGTTTTCCTTCTAGTAACATGAATGTCTTTAAACTTTCCCTTTCAACCACTGACATACCCATACAATAACTCTGCTAGTCACAGGTTCCATGATATACTCTCACCATTTCCATTCATTTCCAAGGACTTACAACCTTTTAACCAATTCTGCACAGATTAACGGTCAGCTTTCCATTCTCTACTCTTATCTATTTTCTGGTAACCTATATTTTAATTATTAACTCCAAGAGTTTATGCAATATATTTATTTAATAATAGCACAATCATGCAGTATTTGTCATTTTGCATCTGTCTTGCTTCATTCAAAACAAGGTCCTCCAGGTTCATCGATGTTGTCATATGCTTCATGACTTCATTTTTTCTTCTACTGCATATTACATTGTGTGTATACATGAGTTTGTTTATCTATTCGTTGGTTGCTTTTGGTGTAAATAATTTTAAGATAGGAAAATCAACTTCTCCAACTTTGTTTTTTTTAAAGTTGACTTTGTCCCTTCAGTGTCCCCTACCCTAACATATACATTTGATGATTGGCTTTTCTGTTTTTGTAGAGAAGGTTAATTTAAGTTTGATTGGCATTCTTGGGATTGTTTTGAATCTGTATATCACTTTGGGTAGAATTGAAATCTTAACAATATTTAGTCTTTGAATACATGAACACAGGATGCTCTTATATTTATTTAGGTCTTCTTTGAATTCATTTAAAAATGTTTTGCAGTTTTCTGTGGGCATTTCTCATTTTGTGTGTGATTTCTATGTTGATTGCTGTCTTAGGTTCCATTGCAAAGAAAGCATCTCTTAAAAAATTTCTCATGGCCATTTTCTTCTCCATAGTGCTTACATTCATAAATCCCATCATCTATTACCTGCAGAAGAGGGAGATTAACATTGTTCTAGGAATAATGTTCAAAAGACATTTTGAGTTCCCCAAAATGGATAATATTGATTAAAAATACTTAAAAACAAAATTTGAAAGAAGTATAATTACACTTTTTATGCATACTTAATTTGAATTATATATCCAGGTTTTATCTACATATTTTTGTTGTTTACATATTTGATAGTGAATATACATATCTACATCTTAGGTTTTCATATTAAACATCAGCATTCCATTCTCTACCCTCATTCTATTTTCTGGTGACTTATATTCAAATTATTAATTCCATAAGTTTACACAATATATTTAATTCATAATAGCACAATCATACAGTATTTGTCTTTTTGTGTCTAGGTTGCTTCACTCAACATAAAGTTCTCCAGTTTCATCCATGTGGTCTTATGCTTCACGAGTTCATTTCTTCTTAACCAATGCATAATATTCCATCGTGTGTATACACTGCAATTTGTTTAACCATTTATCAGGTGATGGACACCTGGGTTGATTCCAAATTTAGCTATCATGAATAACACTGCTATGAATATCGGTGTGCAGATGTCTATTTGTGTAACTGCTCTCAGTTCTTCTGGGTATTTCTGGTCCACATGACAAGTCTATATTCAACATCCTTAGTAACTGCCAAATGGTCCTCCACAGTGGCTGTACCATTCTACATTCCCACTAACAATGAATAAGTGTTCCTAACTCTCCACATCCTCTTCAACAATTACACTTTTCCAACTTTTTAGTAGCAGCCAGTCTAGTAGGTGTGAAATGATATCTCATTGTAGTTTTGATATGCATTTTCATAATCCCTAATGATGTTGAACATTGTTTCATTTGTTTCTTTGCCATTTTTGTTTTTTCTTTGGACAACTATCTTTTCCAGTCTTTTACACTTTTTTAATCATGTAGTTTGTCATTTTATTGCTGAGTTTTATGATCTCTTTATATGTCGTAGGTATTAAACCCTTGTCAAATATGTGATTTCCAAATATGTGATTTCTCTCATTGAGTCAGCTGATTTTTCACCTTTTTGACAATATCCTTTGAGGTAGAAAGGTGTTCAGTTTTGAGGAGGTCCCATTTATCTATTTTTTTCTTTTGTGTCTTGTGGTTTGTTTATAAGGCTAAGTAACAACCACCTACCACAAGATCTTGAAGAACTTTTCCTACATTTTCTTTTAGGAGTTTTATGGTTGTCACTATTATATTTAGGTTCTTGATTGGTTTTGAGTTAATTTTTTTATAAGGTGTGAAGTAGGGGTACTCTTTCTTTCCTTTAGATATGGCTGTCCAGTTCCCCCAGCATCATTTGTTGAATAGACAGTTCTGGCACAGCTGGGTGGGTTTAAGAACCTTGTATAAAATCACTTGACTGTAAATATGAGTGACTATTTCAGAGTTTCCAATTTTGTTCCATTGGTCAATCTGTCTTTAGGCCAGTACCATGCTGTTTTTAATCTCTGTAGCTCAATGAAATGTATCTCTTTCACTTTACTGAGACCCTGTTCATTTTTTTCCATTCTCTTCTCTTTCTGTTCTCCTATCTTTTCCAGTTCAGATGTTCTGTCTTCTACATCTCTAATTCTGTCTTTAAGCATTTCAAATCTGCTTCTATCTGCCTGCAATGTATTTTTAATTTCATCCATCATGTCTTTCATTCCCATAAGTTCTGTAACTTTTTGTTACAGGGTTTCAAATTATTCTTTATGCACACCCAGTACCTTCTTAATATCCTTTATTTAGTCATATTTTATTTCAATTACTTGAGATGATTTAGGAGAGTTGTGTGACTATCACTGATTAATTGTATTAAATCCTGCATCTCTTCAAGATATTTGGTTTTTTCCTTTGACTGGACCATCTCTTCCTGTTTCCTGGAATAGCTTGTGAATTTTTACTGATGAGTAGGAATCTGAATTTGTTTTTGAATTTACTCTAATGGCCAATTTCTTTCTCTTATTTATTGTTTTTCATTTTTCACAGCTCTTTCATTGATATTTGGAATGACTTATTCTAAGTCTTTAAAATTACCCAATTTAAGTTATCAAAATTGGACAAGGGACACACTAATTGGGGTGCAGATTTTCTCCCAGGGGTTATAGTACAGAGAGGACCAAAAGCAGTTTTTGTACATGTAATTTTGAGACCAGCCAGCAGATGGCACTCATTTGCACAGTTTTCCAAGATGGTGTATCTCTCTCCCTTTTCCTGTGTTTTGGTCTGGCCAGAGCTGAGATTCAAAGCAGGGTCTGCTGATTGAATTAAGTGAAGAAAAGTCTCCCACTTCCCCTCCCTTTTTCCATTGTAGCAGCTGAGAGGGAGGAAAATGTCTATTCCTCCACTTTCAGTCAGGTGCAGTGTGCCAAGGGTTTTGTCCCAGCTTTGTATCTTGGAGGTGTGTAAGGGGAGCCCTTTCCAGTTTCTGTGGTGTTTTGGTAACTCACATTTATTGTTTTGGGTCCTTCATTTCTCTGTCACTCACTCTCCTGGGACTTGTGAAGCACTATCCTAGTCTGCTGACCCCCAAAGCAATTCCCCTGGACTTGTTTTGGCTCTTTATCTATTATTTTTTGTAGTAGATTTGAGCCCCTCCTGCCTATTCTGACCCATATTCATACTATTCCTCTAGTGTATTTTTAATCCCAATTATTTTGCCTTCAATCCCCAAAATTTCTCTTATGGTTCTTTTTAAACTTGCTAATTCTCCTGTATGTCCATTATTGTCTTATTAATAGGCATCATCTGTATACCCACTGTTTGTTTATTCCTATCCGTATTTTCCTTCATCTCCTTCAATTGATTCAGAAGGTTCGTTTGTACTTCTTTGACCAATTGTTCCAAATTCTTCATCACCACTGAAGCTTTAATTTGTTACTTTTACTTAGCAATAGCTTCCTGTTTCTTATTATGGCTTGTAATCAGATGTCAAGGCATCTGATTATTTTGATATGTTAACTTTGAAGGTCAGGTTCTCCCTCTTTTGTAGGGTTATAATTTTGGTTGGCTTTGTGTCAAGGCTCTTTTTTAAATTCTTGGACAAACTTATTCTGCACTTTTAGAGTAGCTCGTCTTTTAATGTTCAGATTTCCCAAGTTTTCTGCATGTCAGTTTTGCTCTGGATATGTGGTACACTTTTTAGGTATGCACTATTTGAGTGCACACGTTTCACCTACAGGAGAAAGCTTCCTTTCCACTCTTCCTTTTCCAGGAATCTTGATCTGTTCTGTTTGTTTTTGTGCAGAACTTTCTCATCAGCTTCTATGATTTGTTTAAATTATCTCCTTCACTCATTTTCCTCTTTTCATTATACATTTACGTTCTGAGACCAATCCTGTGTTACAACAGTTCCATTTCCCCATTTCTATGAGGCTTTTCTGCTTCCCGATTTTTATACATTAGGGTATCCTGTCCTGGAGAGGTACATGGGGTCAATCAAGAAAGTTTCCATTAAACAGAGACTGGATTGAGTGTGTGCACCTTTTGTCAATAATTCTGCAATGGTCTCCTTTTTCCATCAGTGCCCTTTTGTATGTAACATTCTTCCAGTGCTTGTGTTCCACCCTGAATCTCTGCAGACTTGGGTCACTGTGACTGGATATGTATGGGGTTCTAGCTCACTGCTATGAGTGACTCTATATTCTGTATCTGCAGCAGGAGGATATCCAAGCCATCATTCCACTGTGAGATTCCCAAGCTGTGCAGGACCTACATAGTGGGAGAGAGCCAGACTGGCACGTCTGGTACACAAATTTACTACCTAACTTTATTGTCTTTTCTTTTTGTCAGCATTTGTGGAGTACTTCCCCAATGTATATTTTACTCCAAATATCCAAGCAATTTGAAATTGTCCTTTTACTCATTGATTCTATGGAAAGATTTTTCCAGTGATGTCTTACTTTGCCATGTTGATGATGTCACTCTCAAGAATAGAGCTGACTTTTCTCCAATGGTCCATACCTTCAGGGGATTTTTTAGGTGCTTTTGAGTTGTCTGACCAAAATCTTAAGGCTATTAGCCAAGCCTATGAGTCAGTGAGGTTCCATGTAACTCACACACATGAGTCATTGTGGTCCTAACTGCAAAATTCCTCTACAAGGCTTGGGGGTGAAGAATAGCCAGTGTGCACATAGAAAATACATCAATAATGTATGATGTATTCAGCAATGAGGGCCATCCAAAAAATGATGTGAAACCCCAAAGAGTCTCCCCCATGGATGGAGTTGGGTAAGGGACTTAAAAGTGGTAGTGTTCTCACTCTCCAAATGAGAGAAGATTAAATCTTTTTCTTTCATTCTTGAGCCAGGAGTTCAGGGGACCTGGTCATTTATACAGTGGCATCTCTAAAAAGCCCAATAATACAAATTTTCCTTCCATTTATGCTTTGAAATACAACCATGGTATAGAGATATTTATCCCCCATGGAAACAGATAGACTTCAGTGGAGTGGTAAAATTTTCATGTAAAAATCCTGGGTGCTCCCCTGATCCATTCCAAGGCCCCCAGAGATAGGCAGAGGAACGAATAACCTTGGTAGGCACAGACCTCTATAGTCCTCAAGACTCCAGCTGAGCCACCCTTTTGTGCTGAGCCAAAGGGAGTGGAAAGCCTGTCAGAGCAGCTGTTTACCAACCAGGACTATAATGGTGGCAAAGGAAGGGCCCACTTGAGTTTGAGCAGAGCAGAGGGTTTCCTAAAAAGGAGAGGTGGCAGGTAAACCACAGGGACACTCATCCTGTGATTTTCAGAGCAAGTTGGGTGAGATGGGTGAGTTGTTACCCTAGAATTCTTCCTCTATCCCCTTCTTAACTTTTTATTCTTGGAGGCAAGAGGAACCTATAGCCCCAAGTGCATAAGTGTAAGTGTTTGTACCACTGCTATGTCATGAATCCCAGTGGTGGTGATGTGGCCAGCATTGTCCTCAGGCCACCTGAAACCATCAGACAAATCCACTTCTGTTGTTGCATCCATCTCTGCTGGGGCTGCTGTTCAAGAATGCAGAGCAGGCCTTTTCTCTATGGGACAACTTAGGGGTCTCTATCAAAGAATGCTTCCATAATGCATATTTTAAGTTCTGTGCTTTTAGACCTAAGAGAATTTCAATTTAATTGTTGCATTTTTCAAAGTGAGGATTTATCCTTGCAAATCATTAACTGCTTTCATCCTGAATAAGGATTTTTATTAGAACAGAAATCTTTTCTGCAAACAAGGCATGATTTTTTATATTTCACCTTTAAACTCTGTTGTTGACATGGAAGGCTATATTTAATTTTCTAATTGTAAAACATGTATGTTTTTCAGATAAACACAACTTAATTAGGCTGTTTTATATTTTTATTTATCACTCTCATATAATTTTTAATATAACCTCCAGATTTTATCGACTTCATAATGAAACAATGAACCTTACACATATATCATTTTACCCTTTCTCTTATTGTGTTCTTCCAGTTAAAAATGTTTACATGTTTTTATAGCCAACATTCTCTTGGATCTGTACTTAGACCTCATGCATTGAAACCTACATAACTTCCACTGCAGTTTTAACCCTCTTCAAAAAAAATCAGCTTAATCTGTCTACCATAGTCACATTAATTCCAGTAATAGCCACTTTCCCTAGGTATATATAAAAATCTGAACCTTCTTTTATTGTGTCACTTTGTAGAGTTGGTGCTTACCACACTTCTTAAAGAAAATTTCTTGGGTTTTAGGAAAGTTCACCATGTTTGCAGAAGCACTAATAGCATGAAAATCACCCTCTGATATTTTTGTAGAATTTTTGACTTACCCACTAAATTGCTTTTAAAATATCTGATTTGTTGGAAATATCATCTTTTTAAAAATCAAATACCATATTTCCAGCAATCTGCTTCCTACAACTTCCTTTCCTACTTTACTAATTTTGATCAGTATTTTTTTCTGTACATCTCTCATGCTAATTCTTCCCTTCAGTGACAATTTGAGGTGGATATCTCATAGTCTATTCATCCAGGAATAGCCTAAAAAAGTGCAAGCTGGCATTGAGGAACTGAAAACTTGATATTCCTGACATTTTAAATCTTCACATCTGATACATTTTTCCTTGTTAAGATAGTCTCTTTATATTTTTAACATGATTAAATGTTTAGATTTTGTTTTTGTCTTCAATTTTATATTTTTTGTTTCTGATGGAACAGCATGTTTTTCTTACAAATATAATGTTAATATTTATGAATAATAATTTACTCTCCATTTGTGTTTTTTTCATTCTTTCCATTATTTTCATAATATTTCCACTCCTAATTCAGCCCTCATTATGATATCTTGCTAACTAGCAGAATTGATAAGGGAGAAGAAAAATATGAATTTCCAAAACATATCAAGTGAGAAAGTCTCATAAGTGTGATTCAAAAACACCTTCAGTGTTATTTTCTCACTTTCTTTAGGATAATGCCTGGCCCTTGTTGGATTGGGAATAAATATATATGAACATATACATAAAATATTTTAAAAATTGTACTATAATCAATTTTCCCATTTATCCATTATCCACTTTGGTCATTTCACTCTAAGTCTTCTGACAAGTTTTTCAACATCACATCTATAATGTTACTGTTTTTGAATTCCACACATTAAGTACATTTTCAGATTTTTTTCAGTTATTCCTTTTAATCATTATTATAGTATTCAAACCAGACAAAGTTTAAAAAGGATCCAAGACTAAAATGATATAACTACAAACACAAAAATATTCATAGATGTAATCCATATATAAATAGAAACACTTAGAAAAACAGATAGATATTCACAGAACAATGGATTAGATAGATAGAAAAATTGATATAGTAAACATATACCACCAGGACAATGTACTTTTTTATGAGATATTTTTTATTAGAGAACAATCATACATAAATGCAGGATTCAGATATACCACCCTATGTTTAACTAGTTGAAATAGTCTGGTTAATTTGTTATAAATATTATTTTTATAACTGTACTCTTAACTATAGTCCATGGTTTAATCTATGGTTCATTATTTGCATTGTGTTTTAGTTTCCTATACTGCTCAAGCAAATGCCATACAATGGGTTGACTGAAAAAAATGAGAATTTATTAACTCAGAGATTTAAGGCTAAAAGAAAGTCTAAATCTAGTTGTCATGAAGGGAATACTTTTTCCTTGAATAATGTAGGATTCTTGGACTGGATGTTGGCAATCATTGGTCCTTGGTTTATCACATGGCAAGAAACATGGCAGCATGTACTGACCTCTCCCTTCTCTTCTTGGTTCTGTTTATTTCACCTTCTACCTTATACCTCTATGTCTCTTTTCTTTTACCTGCTTGAGTTTCATTCTGCTCATAAAAGTCTCCAATAATCAGATTAAAACCCATCCTGATTGAAGTAGGTGACAACTTACTGAAGTAACCACTGAGGTGATGACAGCACAACTCTGAAGAAATTGAGTCTCTGAGTGTACACATTAGATGGACTGTATAAGGCATGGGACCATATAACACAGTGAAATCCATGGTGCACAATTGAACTGTGGTTAACAGCACAAGTATGAGAATGTGGTATGTACATATGATGGAACACTAACTGACAAAAGAAATGAAGTTGGGATGCATATGATATCATGGATGAACTTTGAGAACATTACATTGAGTGAAATAAACCATCAGAACAGATATTGTGTGGTATCACTGAGATGAACTAAATATGATAAGTAAATTTATGGAGTTAAGCTATAGAGTATGGTTTACAAGGAGATAGAATGTGGGTTGGGAAGGAGGGACTGATGTTGAATGTATATAGAATATTTAATAAGGTGGATTGTAAATGTATGGAAATGGCTAGAGTTGATGATAACACATTATCATAAGTATAACTAACACTGCCAATTTATAATGTGAATGTGGCTAAAAGGAGTAGTCTAAGGAGATTAATGTCAATTGAAAGAAAACTAGAGATTAATCTAAGGATTGTATAACATAGTGATTTTGGTGTTGAATGAGGATTGTGGTTATTAGTAAAAATATAAGAATGTTCCTTCATTACACAGTGTTAAAAATATGGTGATAGAAGCCACATTTGATTAACAAGGAGGTTCTCAGGAGGTATCTCTTAGGCACCCAATAATACTAAGCTAAGACTCAACCTCAAAAGCAAAGCTTGATAAATACAGTCATCAATATCAAGGACCCACCAATGGACCATACTCCTTCACTTGTCCCTGCCCCTGTACTCAGGGGATCCTTGCTGTTCCATTAGCAAATGTGTCAGAGCTCTCCAGGATGGAAATTTGATATTCTTTCAGTTATTGTGTGAAATTCCATCCACCATGACAATGCCCCATGAATACTTGAACACATTTATGTGCCTTATCATTATGCCCCAGGTGAATTTCCTCCTATGTATCCCCCATCACTGACACCCCACAAAAATGATCCTTCCCTGTCATAGTTGTAACCCATCTGTGATCAAAAGCTTCTTCAAAAATGAAGCCAACAAAATAACCAAATACAATCAACAAGGAAATGGAATAAAAATGATTGCCTTAAAAACAAGAAATAAAATACATTTTTAAAAATTTGGAATAATAAAAACAAAGAAAAAAATTTTTTTTAAAGTTTTGGACATTATGTCGTTCATCACTGCAAAATCTGTTGTCTTGTATGTACAGTGATATTTTCTACCATTTATTCCCCCAAGTGACTTATCTTTTTATTTTGTCTTCAAAGAAGTTTTAGGTTATAAAAAAGTCATGTACACAATATAGGAGAATCCCATATACCCCAAATCCTCCCCCCTTTTCTCTTTGCCCTATTAATAACATTTCTCCTGTGGAGGGTACCATTGTTACAGTTGTACAAATATTGAAACATTGTTACTAATCAGGACAATGATTTACATTATGATTTACCAGTTGTACTATACATTTTAATAAATTTTGATGAAATTTAACATGGCTTGTATCCAGCATTGCAGGATCATGTATTACAATTCCATCACCCCCAAAATGCTCAAATGTGGCCTTGCTTTAAGCCCAACTCAGCAAATAAATGTATTACCATCCCCCCAACGTGGGACCTGACTCCTACGGATGACCCTCCATGCCACTGAGGGATTACTACCAAGCACAAAGTAGCAATGCAACTGGAAAAAGATCTTAACCAAAAGAGGGAAAAGGTAAAGACAAATTAATTTATATGACTTAGAGACTTAAAAGTGAGTCATTCCAGAGGTTAAGCTTCTGCATGTCTCAGCAGGATCTTATTGACTGCCAAAGCAAGAACCACCTCAAATAGCAGGGCTCATAAGGGCTCTGAAGACATCCAGACACTATAGGCCGGGCAGACAGCTCAGGACTTTGGTGCCCTGCTAGAAGGCCTTACTTTGGAATTTATGCTCCTTACTGTGAAAGAGTTGAACTCAGTTGTGGTTTCCCTACACATGGAGATTCTGCCCCTTCTATTTGAACCTATAGTTAGTTCTATACTTGATAGGTGTATGTCCAAGAGACTTGAATCTTTGGACTTTCCATATGCCATCTGGGTCCTGATTCCCAACAGAATTGCAACGTCTACTCTCCAGTTCATTGGACTCACCCAGGACAACTAACAAGGAGATGATGATGGGTAACAATCATTCCAAGGAACAGAGGAACCTGCAACTGTAAGCAAGATAATCCCATCCATCTGCCCCATGAGATCTAAACCCCCTCTCAATTAGAAGTGAAGTGGACATCAACATCCCAGAATCATCAGGATTGGGGAATGAACAATGGATTAGAGTAGACTTACTGGTATTCTACTAGAGACTTATTGTGATTCTAGCAATGGAAAAAATTATATCATTGATATGGAGGCAGTGGCCACTGGAGGTCCTGAGGGGAGGGAGAAGGAAAACAGTTGTAATATGGGGGCATTTTCAGAACTTGGGAATTGTCCTGAATGACATTGCAATGACAGATACAGGCCATTATATATCTTACCATAACTTACAAAATTGTACAGGAGAGAGTGTAAACTACAACGTGAAATATAATCCATGCTTAGTGACAATGCTCCAAAATTTTTACATCAATTGTAACAAATGTACCACACTAATGAAGGATGTTGTTAATGTGGGCAAATGTGGGAGGGGTTGGGAGCAAGGCATATGGGAATCTTCTATATTTTTCATGTAATCTAAGTGTCTTTAAAAAATAAAAAAATATACTAAAAAAAGTTAAACTAAAAAAAATATGATAATAGATGGGAAAAATAAAACTAATGTAACTTATAGACTACAGTTAACAGTAATAATGTAATATTTTTGAAACAATGAAAACGAGGAATTATATCAATGCTAAGGGTAAACAATAGTGAGATATAAAATGGTATAGAATTTCTCCCTTTGGAGAAATGAAAACATTCTAAAATGGACTGAAATAATGAAAGCACACATCTGTGATGAAGCTGAGAACAGCTAAGTGTACACTTTGGTAGATTGTACAAGACAGGAGACTGTATAACACTATGAACCCCATGGAGTGTGAAAGACTATCGTTAACAGCGTAAATATGAGAACTTTATCTTAGGAACTATAACAAATATGCAGGACTAATACATTATGTTAATAATAAGATGGTTTGTGGGGGAAATATACCAAATATAAGCTATGGATTATAGATAACAGTGATATTTTAAAAGTGTTCTTTCATCATTTGTAACAAATCTGTCACAAGATTGTGAGGTTCTGGCATTAGGGCAATTTATAGCAATCCTGTATGGTATGCATGATTCACATGTAAACTCACAACTTCTCTAATAAAAATATTAACCATTAAATCAAAACATAGAGATGATTACTTTTTCATAGTAATTTTAATGAAATTCATACATACACTAATATTTTAGTGAAATTTATGGCAATGTTTTAAATATTGATAAAACACATAGAGTAAAGAAATTTAAAAACCACATGTAATAAGGAATATTTTATTGAGATATTTTTCTCATGATCTCATGCATATATTAATTATAATAATTATTGTATATATTTTTATTTATGTATTGTTAATTTCATATACACATACCAAAAGTCCTGTAATAATTGTGGTTTACAGATATCTTTGTTATTTTCTTTATTACTAATACAAAAATGCTTACATTGATTTAGAAAAATAAAATTAAACTCTTGCTCATGTTAATATACAATTATAAAAGCATAATAGCAAATATCAATTCTAAAATAAGTAAAGATTGTAGCATGGCACATAAACAGGCAAGTCAACAATGCAACAGAATAAAGACTACATAGCAATACAATAATATGCAAAAAAAATGATAGTTATAGCATCATACTGCAGTGGGAATACAGGTATACCTCAGAAATTATTACCAGGACAATTGGTTAACATAATGGGAAAAATGAAATTTGTTCCTTTCTTGCAATCTATGCAAAATTTAAATATATTGGATTAAATAATTAATTGTAAAAACCAATATTATAATAATTTGAGATATATATTCAGAATCAATTTAAGAAAGAACTTCATGGAATTAGTGGAGAAGAAATACAGAAAAGGAGAAAAATACCCACAATAGAAATGCACATAAAGAAAATATTTTTTTAATTTGAGTTAAATGAATAATTTTCTCTAGAAAACAAAGGAGCACAGAAATCTACATCATAAACCACGTGAAGTTATGTATAACTCATAAGACTTGGTAAGGGATTTAAGGAATTAGAAGCATAGATATCTTAAATAACAAATGACAGCATGTTCTCTACTATTAATTTTGATGGAAAATGAAAAGTTAAACCACATTCCCTAGGAGTTTTATAATTGTTCATATATGAATGATAGATGTCAATTTAAAATAAGTTTAAAAAAACATTTAAAGAAAAAAAAGTAAAACCACAATGATGTACTACTACAAATTCAGTATAATGGAAAAAAATCTGGATACACCAATTGGTGAGGATGTGGAACAAGGAGATGCTGATACATCATAGGAGTGTTTTAAAGCTTGGAACAGCTCTTTTTGAAAATCATTTGTCATTGTGTCAGTTGGTTAAGACCAGAAAATGTTGCAGCAACCATTGACTATTAAGTTTTGGTGCTGAGAGCAACAACTTTTTCCACCACTAATAACACATGATTTTTGCATCATTATGGCTTTGTTGCACAAAATCCACAATGTCTAGTAGAACCCTTTGGATTTTATAGACAACATATTCTTCATTTGGGTGTGCTACTCTCACCCATTTACCAAGTGACCCTTAGAACTGCTAATTTTATTGGGGACAAGAAGAAGGGAAAGCACTGCATCAGCTTCAGGTTGTTGTGCAAGTGGCTCTACCATCAGATCCAATGGTAATGGAAATGTGAATTACAAATAGAAATGCTGTCTAGAGCCTTTGGTGCTGCCCTTTAGAGGAAACACAGTGCAGACCCTTAGGGTTTTGGAACAGAGCCCTGTCCACTTCTGTAGATAATGACTCTCATTTTGATAAACAACCTTTTGGCTTTCTACTGGCCTTGGTAAAGACCAAATGCTTAAACATGGTGCAACAATTTACCATGAGACCTGAGTTGTCCATCTTGAACTAGGTGTTGTCTGACCCACCAAGCAATAAAGTTGGGCATGCACTACAGCACTCCATCATAAAATGGAAATGGTATATCTGAGGTAGGTCTCAAGCAAGTCCTGAGTGACAAATAAATTACATGAGGAAGTGTTCCAAATGCCCTAGTTTATTGTCAAAAACTTGAATTTTAAATCGATTTATTGCTAAAATATATTGATTCTAATTCCACCAAAATAAAGTACAAATTTCCCTCAGTTGATAAAACAATTATTGAAAACCTTATCACTTAAATTCTCCTCTTGCATGAGTAGCCAATTCTAAAGCATATATTTTACTAAATATTTGTCCTACCCTAATCATAATTCTATCCCAGAAAGTAAAATTTCCCAATATTTAATGAATACAAAGCATTCATCCAAGACTAATTTCCCTTCAGTGTTAACTATATTTTTAAATGAAAATATCTGTTTTTAAAAATCCACATCCTAGCTCAATCATCTTCATATATTTTCCTTGGATCATTTCGAGTCATAAAGACAATCTTTTTTCCAATTTAATTATATATGGTAGCTTGAGGTACATACCCCAGAATAAATATGTTATTAATTTTATTACATTTGTTTTGGTGTAAACTCATTGTTAATAAGAGCTTTCAAAAATGTCATTTTTATTTAAGGTATGCTTAATTGAACCTGGATGGGCCTTAATTATATTACTGGAGACCTCATAAGAGGAAAACTACAGGGAGTTTATATATCCATAACAAGGATGTCAGTATTATCTAGGAAGAGAAAGGAGAGGATATTGGCATGTGAGTGGAAAGCCAGGGAACCACAAGTATTGCCAACCCACTAGTACACTACTGACACCTGGAAGAAGCAAGCCTTTCAGTCTACAAAACTGTTAGACAAAAAATTCCAGTTTTCATGACAACACATTGTGTGATATTCATCATAGCAGTCAGAAAATTAAGAAACCATACTTTTCTGTATTAAAATTCATGCTAAATTCACTTAAATGTGTGTGGTATTAATACAGAAAATAAGAAACAATACAAAAACAAAAAACAAAAAACAAAGTTTTCCATGTGACAGAATAAAAGGCACAGCTATAGACCTGCTCTTATAGGTACACTTAATATATGGCAGAGGTTGTGTGTGGAAGTGCAATTACAAAATGTGTACTTTTGAGTAAATGGTGCTTGGATAGTTGGGCATTCATACTGGATAACATTAAATATTACACCTACCTTTCACCCTACACACTCAACACCATAGAAATCAAAGTACTAAATATGAAATTCCAATAAAAATTATTTTAAAGACTGACAAGGAAAATATCTTTAGGATATCATTGTAGATAAAGATTTATTATGCAATAAACAAAACCACAATGAAAACTGAAAAATTTGATTTAGAGTTGGGAATTTCTCTTCCTCAAAGGATAAGAGAAGAAAAATAAATTCTATCTAACAAATGAGAGAAAGTATCTGTCCCATGAAATATATACAAGAATTTCATAGAAAAGGAATTTTAGATTTACAAAAAGTATGTTAAACTTAAAACAATAATAATTATACAAACATGTTCATGAAAATATACATATATAAGCACTCAGCACATTAGAAACATGTTAAATACTTAAATATCTAACAATATAAAGTATTAGTATTGATATGGGTGCTGAAGAAACGGAACTCACAAACACAGATGATATGAGTCTTATTTGCTACAACCAGTTTAAAAATTGCTGTGGTATTATATCATAATGCTTAGGCTATGTTATATGGATTAAACTTTGAATTCTCAGTGCAGATTTATTTCTCAGGCAAGATGAATGTCCATTGTGTTTTGGGTACAGCTTTTCAGTCTAGAATCCAAATTTTTAGTGTAGTGCATTCTGAAGTGTAAAAGATAAAAAAAGTTATTCAAAGCATAAATCATCACTGAAATCCATGTTTATCTCTTTCTTTGTCATCAATTTGGTTTATTCCTGCTACACTGTCATTCATTGAAAAACTGCAGCACAACCATCTTATAAAAAGGAACAATAAAATATTAAGAATAATAGAGCCCACCTCAAACAAACCTACTCCATTAAAATTAAAGATTTATTTTGCCAACAGGAAATAAGCATGCACGAGCAAGAAACAACTTTTTTTTTTTGGCCACAAGGGTAAACGTGGCTATCTTTAAGGAAGAGAATACTATCATTACACCTATCATGCCATATTTATGTCTTTAATAATTGACTTTGTCCATTTATTCTCACTTCCAAGTGTTATATTTTCAATTTCTTCCCAATGGATAATATGGACTCTTTGCTGCTATGTTTCTCAAGCAAGGTCTTGCTTTATTAACAGCTCAATATTAAGAAGTAGTGTCTAATCAGATTTGGGACTTATGTGAACCCTTGCACAAACCATGGTGCAACAAATGACTGATGTACCAGAACTGACATCAGAAACTGCATTTTACCAATCCACTAGTTCACAAGGAAATTACATGCTTCCTGCTCTGAAGTATATAAAATCTAAATATCCTAGTATCTAGCAGGATGAATGGGATGATATTTCTAACCTGTGACATATAGACCAACTAAACTAGAAGCCAAGACTGTAACATGCTAATGTAGGGAAGAAATAGGAAATAAGTACTTAAGAATAAGTTTGAATGTTCTGGAGATTTCAACAGTATAATTCATTAAAATTTTAAGAGTGGTACTTGAATATAAAATTGAGCAGTGTTTTCTTTTCCCAGGGAAAAACAATGCTGATGAACAAAGCTAGAAGAAATTATTTTAAAAAGAAACATGATATGGTCCTCAGTTAATGAAGTATTAAAAATAGCAGGATATATTTCAGATATTGGAGGAATATGAACACATTTCATATTTCAGTAGGATAATTAGTTTGATATGACATGAGACAAATGATATTCATGTAATACATAGTCCTATATTGAATAATACATACTCTACAATAATGAGCCTAATGTGTCCATTTTACCAGATGAAAGATGAAACATGAAGTTAAATTTGTATAACTTCCTTAATGCTACATCTTTTTAGAAGCTAAGAATTTGAAAGTAAAATCATAGCATTCATAGCATTCATGGGGTTCCATTTTGAGACATAAAATATATTTTCTAGCCATGAAAATAGTCTCTCAGCTTTTGGTGTCTGAAAAATAAAATTGTTTCTAAATTGAGAAAATAAGTTTTTATATCTTATTCTCTGGGAAAATTGTATCACATATTGTTATCAATTACTGGTGTTCTTCAGGAAAATCTGACACTATGTATTTCTATATCTCACTACACTCTGTAGGAACTGATCCTTTAGTCTTCATCATGCAAAAAGCTTGAATGAATAGAGCATGGCATATATCTTTTCATTTGTAACTCCAAGGAGAAAACAAAAACTTCCAATTATATTCTGTGTTGAGAGGCATGCTTTTACAAAACAATTTCAATGGTGGAACCAAATCTTCTTGGGTTCTAACTGCAGCATGTGTCAACATTTTACATCATCTTTTCACATTCCCAGGATGTGTTTCACTTTTATTCACTTTATTACTCCATCAAGACACTTGCATAAGATTGAAAACAAAATAAAACAATTAAAAGACTAGGATGCTCTAATAAAAAACCACAAAGTATTCTCCTCCAGGTTTGCGGTATCCAATGTCTTGAAATTTTCTTAAAAGTATGGGCAACTCTTAAGATCCTCAAACAAAACCATTGCCTTCTCCATATGATGTCCTTCTTCTTTTTAGGTCAAAATCATCCTAAATATTTTCCAATGCATTTTTGAAACATGCTAAATAATTACCAGAAGAATGTAGCAATGGCACAAATGTATTGTGTATATGACCTAGGAATACATAACACACTATCACATTTGTAAACAGCAAAAGAATATACCAACAGAAAATCTCTAGATATTTTTTATGGATCAATTTAACTTTAGGACCATATATCAAATATAAATTAAATTTCATTCAGATTTTCCCAGAGTTTTTTTGTCAAAGAAAAAACCCACTTGGGAACTCAAAATATCTGTGGAATATTTTGCATAGAGCTGTGTTAATATCTTTGTTTCAAAGACTATAGATAATGGGATTTATGAACGGGGGCAACATGGTGTCGATAACGGCTTTGAGAAGGTTACTAAAAGATGCTTCATTTGCAATGGGACAAGGACTGCAATAAACCCGGAAATTACAAACTCAATGCGGGGTACAGGCGGATAAGGCTTTGTTACCGGCTTCCACCAAACGCATTTTAAGCACCATTGAAAAGATTTCAATATATGACTTAAGCAAAAGGCAAAACATACTAAGAAAATAACAGCACTGATACCTAATACCACAGACTCAGAAAAATGAACACCTGAAGATGATAGCCTCAGAATTTGAGGCATATCACAGAAATATTGATGGGTCACATTAGTTTTTGTAAAGGGAAGCCTGAAAATGTTGCCTGAGTGAATAGCAGAATAGACAAATCCGCTGGCTCATGAACCACCAGCAGTCTGTGTGCACAGATCTGGGGTGATGATGAGCCCATAGGGCAGAGGATGACAAATGGCAACATAGCGATCATAGGACATCACCACAAGGAAGAAAAACTCTGTGGATAAAGAAAAGATAAAGAGGAAAATCTGAGAGGCACACGCTAGAAGGGAAACTGATTTATTGTTTGTCAGAGAATTCTCAGTCATTTTGGGAAGAGAAACTATCACGGAACAAAGATCTATGAGAGATAAATTACATATAAAGAAGTGCATTTGGGGTATGCAGATGTGAGTCAGTTACAATGACGGTAACAGTAAGAAGATTCCCAGTCAGGGATCCCAGAAAAATCAGTAAGAACATTACCCCTTGCAATACTTGGAGCTCTGGAGTAAGAATTCTGTGAAAATGGTGATGTCCATGTCTTCTAATATATCACTTTCTTCCTATAGTTAAAGCACAACATTTTAAAAGATGAAAAATATCAAATGAATGTAATCTACACTGGTCACAAATAAAATTCAGCCATTGGTATGAATATATGTCTTCTAACCTGAATATTCTACAGAGGAAATTGTCATTGTCAAAAGAGAGTACTTTGAAATTGATAAATTCATGTTTAACTTTTATTTTATTTCCTTTCACAGCTGACATATATTAATGTGTACATAAAGAGGATAAGAGGCTCTAAGTTTAATAAAATGATTTTAAATGAAATGAAGTCACATAATCCTTTCAGTTATTGAGTCATATTTTTATTTCTGCAAAATATCATTTAAAACTCTGCCTGGATGCATCTATTGATCATATTTTTATTTTGCTCAATATGAAATGGTCGTCCTTGAAAAGCTCTGTAAGTAATCTCTGCATCAAACTATTTAAACACTACAGTTATTGCTGATTCTCTTCATAGTAAAATCTTCACTCATATTTGACCTATCCATTAATATTTTAAGGATTATATTTTCTTATAAGGATTGGCTTTCAATAAAAACATAGCAAGTTGTTCTTCCCTCTAAATTTATTAGCTATCCTTTACAATCTGGCTCAAGCAATATTTCATTCATAGTGCTTATATAGTACAATATAAATAAATTTATATCCTTTAATTTTCAATCGTTTGAAATCTAATCACCTATATTAAACACCAGAATCAGAAAAAATCACCCTCTCTATTAGTATCTTTTTATAATATTGGGCAGAAATAACTAAGTTTGTTAATGATGTTAAGACATATTGTAGCTATTTCAGGTAATTTTCAGAGCAACTTAAAGAATCACAGGATTTAAAATGTAAAAAATATCTGAGAAATGAGGAAAAAAGTTTGTCTTCTGTAACATGAATATTTCTTTTGCACAACTTACAGAAAATTACCAGATTCATGATCTTGTCTCTCTTTTCACTGCGTAAAATTCAGAGTCCCTTTTACCCTCACTCTTATGAACAATTTTTCTTCTAGAGTCTTTATAAACAAGGTTATTCCTTCAGTAAGGCATGTATGGATCACACTTCTCAGGAGTCTTGGGGAACTAGTGAATTGTCCCTATACAGAGGCTAGTTTTCCTTTAACTCCTCCTTGGTAAAGTTCTTTGACTATACTCTTGAGATTAGTTAAATTTGTATTAGGGCTTAAATGCAACCAATTTACCAAAATTTTTTTTGTTAAACCTAACAAAATAGATGCTTCCAAAAAGTTTCACAGATAACTAGGAATCAATAAATTTTTAATTTATGTCTGATTATATTTGCAACTTATTTATATTGTATTATGTTTATGAAATTTTGCAACCTGAATAAAATTATACTTTCTAAGAGTTTGGACTAACATTATGATATAAAAGAAAATCATACATCTTTTAAAATTAACAACATTAACAAAACAAATAAAATTGTCAAGTAGATAAAAAATTAAAGCAAGTTAGAATATGTTTTAAAATGGGATTTTAAAGTAAAGCAAGTAAAAGAAAGAAAGGATGTGGTACAGACTGGGACTCTTACCAAAAGTGTTTTGAAGAGATCCTCACACATGAGATGTGACCAATAATTTTATATTCTCTTCAGAATATGAGATACCACCACAAGAAATATTTCTGAGAAAGTAACACATTTGTCATTATTCTGAAAACTCCTGATAGCTGGCAACCAAGAGAGTATCAGAATGTGAGAGACTCTAAGAAGTTCCAAGAAATCTTGGCTATAAAGGCTCAAAAATAGTAGTTTCCACATGCACATAAAAGGTAACTACACAGCTACAGAAGTTATTGGGAAAAGCTGTAGCGTAGAGATAATAAGTAGACTCTATGAAAGCAGAAATCCCCCTTGTCTCATTATATTTATTTTTTTATTAATAGCAACCTTTGTGGGCATAATGTTGCACCACAACTTAACTTTGGATAGCATTCCCTAATGGCTATGATATTGAACACCTTGTTTTATGTGCTAAGTGACAATTTGTGACTCTTCTTTGGAAATGTGTCCAAGTTATTTGCCTAGTTTTTGTTGGTTGTTTGAATTGTGTTGTGAATTGTAGCTCTTTATGTTTGGTGGATATAAAGCCCTTATCAAAAAATTTCTCCCATTCCTTAGTTTTTTTTTTCACTTTCTTGATAATGTCTTTTGATATAGAACAAAATTTTTTTATGTTATCCAATTTTCTACTCATCTTTAGTTGCTTGTGCTTTTAATATCATATCCAATAAACTGTTGTCACAGCCAATGTCATGAATAGGTGCTTATATGTTTCCTTCTAAGAGTTTTATGGTTTTAACATTTATAATTAGGTCATTGACACAATTGAGTTAATTCTTATATATGGTATAAGGTAGTGGTTCAACTTCATTCACTGAAAGTGTAAATCTACTTTACACAAGAACATTTTTGAAGACACTATTTTCCCCACTGCCTGTAGGAAATAACCATGTCAAAAAATAAATAAGGCATAAATATGGAGGTATATTTCTGGACTCTCAATTCTAATCCGTTTATCTACATATTTATCCTTCTGCCAATATAGCACTATTTTGTTTACTGAAGATTTACAGTACATTTTGAAACTGAAGGTGTGCATCTTTTAAATTGATTTTTCTTTTCCAAAATTGTTTTGGCTAATCAGGCTCTCTTGCAAATATATTTAAATTTGCAGTTTGGCTATCAATTTCTGCAAAATGGCTGCTGAATATTGATAGGTATTGAAATGAATCTATAGATGGCTTAGGAAATATTGATATCTTTGCAACATTAAATCTTCCAGTCAATGACCACAGGATCCTTTTCAGTTTATTTATGTCTTCTTTAATTTATTTCATGAATGTTTTGTAATTTTCAGTAGACTAGCATCTGACCTCCTTGAATAAATTTATTCACATATATTTTATTGTTTTGGATGCTGTTGTAAAAGGATTTTTAAAATAATTTCCATTTCAAATAGTTTATTCTGGTTATTGAAACACCTAAGTTTTGCATCTTTTGTTCATTTACCCTACAACTTTGTTGAATTTATGTATAAGTTCTATTTTATTTTATTGGATTTGTACTTTATTTTATTTTTATTTTATTATTTTATTATATTTTCATTAAATTTTATTTTATTTTATTTTATTTTCATATTTTATTTTATGAGATACCAGGGATTGAGCCCAAGACCTCATACATGGGAAGCAGGCACTCAACCACTTGAGCTATATCTGCTACCATGACAGGGATTTTTATATATAGTATCATGCTATCTGTGAAAGGAGATATTTTACTTATTCCTTTTTTAATTTGGTGCTATTTATTTCTTTTTATTGCCTTAATTCTTTAGTTTGAGATGTCAGTACAATATTGGATATCAATGGTGAAAATGGGCATTTGGGTTTGTACCTCATCAAAGGAGGAAATATTTCAGTCTTTCAAAATTAAATATAATGTCAGTTGTGGATTTCTCATAATGATCCTTTATTATATTGGAGACATATCTCTATATTTCTAGTTTGCTGACTGTTTTTACAAAGGAAAGGTGTTCAAACCTGTCAAATGCATTTTTTTGTGTCTACTGAGATGATCAGGTTTTGGTTATTTTTGGTTTATTTTTCTTTCAATATTTCCATTAATAGAGTGTATTACATCACTGTATCTGTTATGTTGAATGACTTTTGCATCTCTAGTTATGGTGAATATTCTTTTTAGTGTGCTATTGAATTTGGTGTGCTATTATCTGGTTGAGGAATTTAGCAAATTTCTTCTTGAGAATACGGGGTCTGTAATTTCCTTTACTTATTGTATTTCTTTATGAAAGTAAAATACTAATTCTACCCACCTAAAATGATTAGGAAGTGTTATTTCAGTTTATTGAGGTAGTTTGATAAGTATTTATGTTAATTTTTTGAATATTTGTTAGACTTCATCTGTGAAGCCATTCAGTTTTGGCCTTTTGTGGGGGAGGGGATAGAGTTATTTGATTACTGATTCAAACTCTTTAGTTGTTACTGGTCTGTTGAGATTTTGCCTGTTCTTGAATCACTTAAGGTAATTTGTGTTTCTAGGAATTTGTCCATTTCATCATGATTATGTAATTTGTTGGTGTATTCTTTTGTAATTTTTGCATTTTTTCTGCAAGGTGAGTAGAATGTGTGTGCTTTCATTACTGATTTTAGTGATATTTATCCCCTTTTATTCTTTGTTAGTCTAGCTAAGGATTTTGCCATTTTCTTGATGTAATCAAACAACTAAACTTTTGGTTTTATTTATTCTCTCTAATGTTTTTCTCCCTATATTCCATTTATCTCACTCTAATCATAAATATCTCCTTCATTCTGGTGGTTTTTGTTTTGATTTGCTCTTCTGTGTTCTAGTTTTTTAAAGTTAGCTTATTGTTTGAGGTGTTTCTTTTTTTTAATGCAGTAATTGAAAGCTGTAAATTATCCCCCTGCCTTCACTGTATCCCATAGGTTTGATATCTTTTGTTTTTATTTTCATTTATCTCTGTGAATTCTCTAATTTCTCTGTCAATTTCTTCATTAACCGATTGGCTGTTTAAGTGTTTAATTTCCACATGTTTGTGAATCTTTCCAGTTTTCCTTCTGTCATTGATTTACAGTCTCATTCCATTGTGGATAGAGAAAAATTTTGTGAGATTTCAACTTTTAAAATGTATTGAGACTTATTTTGTGACTAATATAAATGATCTATACTGGTGAATAATCCATGTTTAATTGAGTAGTGTGTATTCTGTGGTGGTTGGTCATATAACTGATATATATATTAATATATTGTATATATATAATACTATATATATATGGAGTATACTTTTGATCAAGTCTTGTATTTCTTTAGTGACCTGTATAAATGATTCATTCATTATTAAAATGCAGATATTAAAGCTTCCCACATTATTGTAGAACTATTTTCTCCATCAATCCTGTCAATGATTGCTTCATATAATTAGGGCCCTCTTCATCCATGAATGTATGTTTATACTTCTTATATTTTCCCATTGATTTACCCTTTTATAGAGATATAAGTTCTTTCTTTTCTTTTTTGACAGTTTTTCATATGAGGTCTGTATTAGTCAGCCAAAGG
>JAQZBX010032727.1:0-25727 GCA_029593785.1 Cabassous unicinctus
GGGACCTTCTCAAAATTAAAAAACTAGTGCTTCAAAAGACTTTATCATGAAAGTAACATGACAACCTACACAATGGGAGAAAATATTTGGAAACCACTTATCCAATAAAGGTTTAATATCCAGAACAAAAAAGAAATCCTTTGACTTAACAACAAAAAGACAAACAGCCCAAATAAAAAATATGCAAAAGACTTGAAAAGACATCTCTCCAAAGAAGATGATAAAATGGTCAAAAAGCACGTGGAAAGATGCTCAACATCATTAGACATCAGGGAATTCAAAACCACAATGAGATACCATTTGAAACATATTAGAATGGCTGTTATTCAAAACGAAAACAGAAAATAAAAAGTACTGGAGAGGATGCAGAGAAGTAGGAACACTCATTCATTACTGGTGGCAATGTAAAATGGTACAGCCACTGTGGAAGACAGTTTGGTGTTACCTCAGAAAGCTAAGTACAGAATTACTATATGTCCCAGAAATCCCATTATGAAATATATACCCAAAATAATTGAAAGCAGGGACTCAAACAGATATCTGTACACTGATGTTCATAGCAGCATTATTCACAATTTCCAAAAGATGGAATCACCCCAAGTGTCCATCAACCAATGAATGGATAAAGAAAATGTGATACATACATAAAATGGAATATTAGTCATCTATAAAAAGTAATGGAGTTCTTATACATGCTACAACATGGATGAACCTTGAAGATATTATGTTGAGTGAAATAAGCCAGACAAAAAAGGACAAATATTGCATGATCTCACAGGTATGTAATAATTAGAATAAGCAAACTCATAGAGTCCGAATCTAGAATAAAGGTTACCAATGGGATGGGTAGGGATAGGGAAAGGGAAGTTAAGGTTTAAAATGTACAGGGTTTCTATTTCAAATGATCGATATGTTTTGGTAGTGGATGTGGTGATGGTAGCACAAAGTTGTGAATGCAATGAATAGCACTGAAATCTATATCTGAATATTATTAAAAAGAGGAAATGTTAGATTGTATATGTGGCAATAAAAATATTTTAAAAATACATGCAACTATACTACATAAACAGTGAACCCTAAGTTAAACCATAGACTTTAATTAATAGTACAATTATAAAAATGTGCTATCATTAATTGCCACAATCTCTCTTTGCTTCCAGACCCATAACTAGGCTGAAGCCCCAACAAGCCCTGAAAGGTGAGGTAAAAAGTGTGACCCATGAGGAGTTGAGCTACTCTCTAAAAGAACTGCATAATTTTTCTAATTTATACAGACAGAAATCAGGGGAATATATGTGGGAATGGATATTAAGGGTAAGGAATAGACTGAAAGAAACATGAAGTTGGATCAGGATTAAAATTAATGATATGGATTCACTAAGCAGAAATTCTGGATTCAGTGTAGCTCAAGAGGTTAGAAAGAGCTCTAACAGTTTGTTCAGTTGGTTGGCTGAAATATGGACCAAAAATTGGCCTATATTACCTGAATTTGAAGTACCAGAACTTCCCTGGTATAATGTACATGAAGGCATCCAAAGGCTTATAGAGATTAGAATGTTAGAGTGGGTTTATCATGTAAGACCTGCTCACCCACTCCAGTAATGTTCAGAGGACACACCTTTCACAACAACTGTGAGGAATAAATTTCTGAGAACATTTCCATAATCCCTGAAGACCTATGTGGTCTATCTGCTCCTTAGGTCAGATTTTACTATTGGAACTGCTGCCACTGACTTTAGATCATTAAATATAATGAGGATGATCATATCCTGAGTTGGCAGGAACCAGGGAGTGGCACTAACAGCTAAAAAAAAGGGTGGTCCTGGCTTCTGTAATGAACAGCAGAGTCAAAGCAGTAATCAGAATAATGTGATCTATGACCTATAACATTGACTAGTTGATTGTGGGGCGCCTACAAGTGAAACAGATGGCAGTTTCCTAAATTCTTACTTGATCTGTATAAACAGAAGAGTTCTAGGACAATGAAAAATGTATGACTTGAATTACAAAAACAGAGTGTCATGGCCCTTCAGCCAATTCCCAGACTTGAGATAGTTTACAAAAACCCAGAACCCCTTGTAGGGAAGGCTGGGTCACTTTGTGGAAGGACCCTGTTACACTGCCAAATGTTTATATTGCTAATCTTTCTCCTAGAATTCCCCAAAGACCCCTATGACATTTATCAGGGTGACTGTACATTAAGGAAAAGGAAATGGAGCATTATTGGACACTAGATCTGAACTGACATTAATTCGAGGAATCCAAAACATCACCGTGGTCTACCAATTTAGAGTAGGGACTCATGGAAGTCAGGTAGTCAATGGAGCTTTAGTTCAAGTCCATTTCACAGTGGGTCCAGGGGGTACCTCAAACCCATTCTGTTTTTATTTCTCCAGTTCCAGAATGTATAATTGGAATAGACACCCTCAGCAATGGAAAGAATCCCCAGATTGGTTCCCTGACCCATGGAATGAGGGGTATTATGGTAGGATAGAGCAAGTGGAAGCAATTAGAACTCTCTCTACCTATGAAAATAGTAAACCAAAATCAATATTGCATTCCTGAAGGGATTACAGATATTAGTGCCACCACTAAAGACTTGAAAGATGTGTGGGTGGTGGTTCATACCATATCCCTATTCAACTGTCTTATTTAAACTTTGCAGAAAACATATAATTCACAGGTAACAGTGGACTATCATAAATTTAGCCAGGTGATTACAACAATTGCAGCTGATATTCCAGACGTAGATAGTATCACACTGCTGTAACAAATTAACACATCCCCTGGTACCTGGAAGTATCAAGTATTCTTGATACTTATTAGTAAAGACTGCCTGAAACAGTACTATTAGCTGGCAAGGCAAGCAGTATACCTTCACTGTCTTACCTCAGGGGTAACACTCATGCCCTATGTCATAATCTAGTCCACAGGGACCTTGATTACCCTTTAGATCACCCTGTCGATCTCGTAAATGACTGGATGCATCTATAACCAACAGAGATAAGGGGATCACCTTCAGCAATGAGGGGAGTCTTCAGTTGGATGTCTTAAAGCCAGAACTGAGGATTTCAGAAGAATTCCTGCTTCTACTTCAGCCAACTGGCTTCTCTTGGGGAATTGAACATCATCAAAGTTTTCAACTTGCAGCCTGCCCTACAGAATTTGGACTTGCCAATCCCCACAGTCATGTGAGCCAATTCCTATAATTCCCTTAATTGCTCTGTTTCTCTGGAGGACCCTAACTAACACATGAGGTTTCCGGTCTGGCTAGTTGGGACATGAACTATTTCAGGCTCTGTGTAAGCTCCAAGTACTCTTTGGGTGGTTCTTTACCTGGCTTTGGTTGTTTCTTTACATACATGCATTGGCCTGAACTTGTTAAGTACTAGAGGGGACCCTCTGCAGATCTCCATCTCCACAGCTCAAGGCATCTTCAAGTTCCTAAATGAATTCCCCTCCATGTGCAACAGCCTATAAAATTTCTCAAGGAAATAAGTTTCCAATACCCTTGATATTACTATCCTTCATTGCCTGATGTTAAGTGTCTTGAAAACTGTTGTTTCACATGTTTTTCAAATTTTTGGCTGTTTCAGATGGAGGGTAAATCCAGGCCCTGTTATTCTGTCTTGGCTGGAAGCACAAATTCTATATCTCCAGTTCTGACATTTTACTTGAACTCCAGCTACACACTCAATAGCAAAACTTAAATATCTAACAAACATTCCAAATGTGTCATGCTCACAACTGAATTCCCTGAAATAATCTGCTTTACCCTCTCCTTTGTGCTCTTGTCATTTAAGCTAAACACTTAGATTCCTCATTCATTTATCTTATGCCCCAAGCCTATGCATCATCAAATACCCCTAGCTCTATCTTCCAAATACATCCCTATTCCAACTTCTCTTTACCTTAACTGATACAACTTTAATCCAAGACAGCATCAGATTACTGAAATAGTCCAGTGTCAGTTAGGGATCTGGCAGGAGTAAAAGATGACACACTCACACGGATGAATTAGTAGAATTAGTAGAGATTAGGGATTATTTTTAAAAGGTGAAAGCAGGATTTTGAAAACTAACAGAGAAAAGTTCAGTAACTCACAGCTCTTAAATAACGGGGAGTCATTTTCATCCAAAGACCTGAAGGGACGAAGGGAATGAACAGATACCAAAATTCAGGGTAATTTGGGGCTGCCTAACAACAGCTATAGCCTTTGGTAGAGAGAGGCAGCCAACCCTCAGAAACCCGGCAGATGTGAAGCTAGAGGATTACATATACTGACCTCAATCTGCTCTCAGTTTCCTGCTGGTGATTAGTATTAGCTGAGCCCAAATGGAAGCCGAAGTCAAAGAAACACTTTGAGGCAGCACAGAAAGGTCAGGCTCTAGTGATCCAGTATGGAGAGAGGCACAGAGTGGGTCTGGAGGAGTACATAAAAGTTACCCAGTACAGTCCCCTAAGTGGTATTCAACCTTCTATGTTTGCCCTCCTACAGTTGATTCACTACACTGCTGCCAGAGGCAATATTTGAAAAAAGATAAATCTATGTCATCCCAATGCTTAAAATGCTGAAATAGATTTCCCTGACACTTAGAATAAAATTTAAAATCTTTACTATGATCTAAAGTTCCTACATGAGCTCATCCTTGGCTACCTTTCCAATACTCAAATGACTCTTCCCATCTTTTATTCTGCTCCAGTTACAATGGCCTTTCTGCTTTTCCTCAATACTCCAAATTCATTCCTTCTTTGCATTTGCTGTTCTTTTCGGCTGAAAGCCCTTTCTCATTCCCTCATTTTATTCAAGTCTTTGTGAGATCTTCTCAGATTGGCCCAAGGAAAATGATAGATTTTCATTGCTCTCTGTCTCCTCACACCTTATTTTATCTTTCTTCATAGCAGTTTTTACCTCCTATTTATTATCTCCCTTCCTCTACTAGAATATAAACTCCATAAAGGCAAGAGCTTTGTTCAGTTGACTGCTCTGTCCATGTGCTTAGATCAGAGGCTGTCATATTATACTTAAATATATATTGAGAAAGTAAAGGAATTCCAGAGAATTCTCTACCTCTTTTCCTAATGCAGATGATTTTTTAAAATGTCCTTCCTAATTGTTGTATTTCACTGTGCCATACTGTAGTTTCCCCATTTTATTTTCCTAAAAATTCACAGATAATCATTTGGGCTTGTCATAGGAATCAAATAGATAACAATATATAAGAATAAATATTTAAAACCAATATTTTAAATGTTTTAATATATTGAAGTAATTTCATATTTCCTGAAAAGTTGCAAGAACAGTACAAATAGCTCCTGTATCCCCTTCAATCAGACTCCCCAGTTGTTAACACTATTACCTTTCTCTCGTCCTCTCTTTTCCTCTGTATAAATATATAAAATCAGCTTATTATCTTTATTTTCCTGCTGAGTCATCTAAGAGCAAGTTCCAGTCATAATGCCCTCATTCAGCTTACCCCTAAATACTGAAGTACGTAAATATATAAATGCACAAAACAAGGTAGAGAGACCTGACAAACACCTCGATAACCACAATGCAACCACTGAATCAGAAAATCAATATTGATGCAACACTAACTTAGTCAACACATCAACATTTTGCCAAATGCCTCAATAATAGCTCTTTTATATTTTCTAGTCCAGGATTCAGTTCAGAATCACATATTGAATTTAGTTGTCATGTCTCTTTAGTCTCTTTTAATCCAGAATGCTTTTTTATATTTCTCTGTCTTTCAGGACCTTGACAATTTCATTCTGTAAGCTGTCTTTCCATCATGTCCAGTCTCAAGCTGTACAATTCCGGTCGTAATATCACAGAAATGACGCTGTACTTTTCTCAGTGAATCCGTGTCAGAAGGTATCTGATAGTGATCTGTCCCACAGCTGGAAATGTTAACCTTAATCACCTGTCCAAGTTGGTATAGGTCAGATTTCTCCAACTTAAAGTCTCCATTTGCCCCATTGTAACTGAAGAGTATTTTGGAGTGAGATACTCAGAGCCTGCGTCAATATCTTGTTCTTCACCACACTTATACCCACCAGCTTAAGTATTTGCTAAGTACTATCACCTCAATATACCACTACTGTTATGGTTGCCACATGGCAATTTTTCCATTTCCATCATTTCTTCTACATTTATTAGTTGGAATGCTTATTTAAGTAAAAGCTTTGCCTTATTCCTCCATTTATATCTTGATACCAGCATGGACTTCTAGATTCCTATTTTATTCAAAGGGCTGTAATCGATTTCTATCAGTGGTTATTTTGATTCTCAAGTTTCTCAGATTTGACCAATGGCAAGTTCTAGCCTAGCTCCTGAGTCCTCTTGACATACCCCTATCATTCTATGGGCACTTCCTAACATTTAGCACAAAGAGAAGTTATAGGCTTATCTTGCACTTTCCTTGCCCTACCCCTGAAATCAGCTATTTCTCCAAGGACTCCTGGTTTCTTTTAGTGGACAATGGTTTTTAGAAACTGAGATCTAGGCACTCACTGTGCTGATTGCTTCTGGGGTTGTTGGTAGGCCCTTTCAGGGACAGAGCTTAAAAATATAAGTTTAATATCACACACACACATTTCTCTATTTCTTTCTTTCTTTTCCATACTTGTCAATCCACTCTCTAGTAGTAAGAACTTGACTGTCGTTAACCTCACAATATTTATTTATTTGCTCAGTACCCATGTATGTGACCTATTTGTGACCATGCTGGATGCCTCCTTTGGCCCTGACTCTACTGCTGTCCTCTCAGTCCCTGGCTGGACACCATCTCTTGGGCTGCTCCCAACTCAGCATCTAATCATGCTGCCTCCTTGAAGGTGAGGGAAGGGGAAAGAGAGACAAAAAGGTATCTGATAGTGATCTGTCCCACAGCTGGAAATGTTAACCTTGATCCCCTGTCCAAGTTGGTATAGGTCAGATTTCTCCAACTTAACGTCTCCATTTGCCCCATTGTAACTGAAGAGTATTTTGGAGTGAGATACTTGGAGCCTACGTCAATATCTTGTTCTTCAACACACTTACCCACCGGCTTAAGTATCTGTTAAGTACTATCACCTCAATATACCGCTACTGTTATGATTGCCACATGGCAATTTTTTCTATTTCCATCATTTTTCTTTATTTATTAGTTGGCATGCTTATTTAAGTAAAAGTTTTGCCATATTCCTCCATTTATATCTTAATACCCCTTAATACTCTTGACAGACTCCTATCATTCTATGGGCACTTCCTAACATTTAACACAAAGAGAAGTTAGCAACATTGGATCCATGGAAGTGCTTGATAATAATTTTATTCAAATTCATTTTCTAGCCTTCTATTGCACAATCTGCATTTGCCAGTTTGTTTGCCCTCATTTGAATAGGTAGTGGCCCTCTTTTGATGTTGAGGAGACAAATGCCTTTGCCTTGACATTTGTTGAAATGATGGAATCATTCTCAATCTGGCTCTGTTAAGCCCACTCTCAGGAAGCAGCAGCTTCAGATACACCAGCCTTGAGGCTCATTAGGCCTGACTCACAGGCTAGGTTTTTAAAAAATTTTCTTTACTAGAGAAGTTGTAGGTTTACATAAAAAATCATGCAAAAAACACAGAGTCCCCATATACCTCCACCATTATTAACACTTTGCATTAATGTGGTATCTTTGTTATAACTGATAAAATATTATTATAATTGAACTATTAACTATAGCCAATAGTTTACATTAGAGTTCACAGTTTGAGTTGTAGACGTTATGGTATCTTTTTAAAAACTTTTATTCTAGTAACATATATGCAACCTAAAATTTCCCCTTTTTAACAACATTCAGATATTTAATTCAATGGTGTTAATTACATTCACAATGTTGTGTAACCATCACTACTATCAATTACCAAAACTTTTCCTAATTTTGATGTCCTTTAAACTCCAAAAGCCTCTTCCAAGCTCTTGTTGGGGTACTCTTGAAGCCCCATGTGCTCAATTTCAGATAAGATCAAAGCAATCTTCTCTGGTCTTGAAGCCCTAAATTGTGTTCCTGGGGTGATAGTGACATTCTATTTCTTGATATAGATGGTGGTTTCTCAATGTGTTCATTTGATGATAATCCCCTAAGCTTCATGTTCATGATGTATACAGTTTTCATGTGGGTTATATTTCTATAAAGAGTATTTATTAAAAATGTATTCAGAAGATAATTCAATCAATCATATTTATTTGCAATTGGTATAGATTCCCCTATTAGTCTTTTAACTATGTAACTAAAGGAACCTCATCAAATTTTATTTTTTTAATTTTCAAAAAATTTACTTTTATCCACTTTTACCCCCCCTCCCCACCCCTATTTTTGCTGTTTTTGTGTCCATTCACTGGGCAATTCTCTGTGTCTGTTTCCTGCCCTCTCTTCTCATCCTTCTCCTCCTTTCTTCACCAGGATTTGATCCTGGGAAACTCCTATGTGGGAGAGAGGCGACCTACCACCTGTGCCACCTTAGTTCCTGGTTTTTTGGCACGTCTCGTCTCAGCTCTCCCTTGTGTCACTCTCGTGTTATGTCATCATCTTGCTTCATGGCTCGGTGGGCCCTGACGGCACACCTGCTGGCAGGGCCTGATGACACACCCTTGCGCAGGGCCTGGGGGGCTCACCTGCTCATGGGGCTTGGTGGCACACCTGCTCGCAGGGCCTGACAGCACACCCACGCCCGGGGCCTGGCGGCCCACATGTTTTTTATATATTTCTTTATTTTTATCGGGAGGTCCCGGGGATCAAACCCAGGTCCCTCCATATGGGTGATGGATGCCCAACCATTTGAGCTACATCCACCCCGCCCCCATCAAATTTTAAACAATTGATCCAAAATCAGCTTAAGTTTCTTCTTGGTCCTCTCTTATTTCCAGATTCATTCCCTAGTCTGCTTAGTTCTCTTAGTTAAGATTCTTGGGATTCCAAGGTACAGAAACCCAATTTGAAGCAGCGCAAAGGGGACGCTCTTGACACATAGAAACAAATCACTGGAGGAAGAAGGCTAAAGCAAGCTTCAGGGATTTGAAAAGCCCAGGAATGTCTATGCCAGTTTTTTTAGTTTGTGTTTCTCCTTTTCTATGACAACTTAATTCATTTGGACCAACCTGCTCCATGAGGCTTTAGTTATGACTGTCAGCAGCACCAAGCTCCATTCACCCCTTTCAGTTTGGAAAACCCTGGTGAATGCTTCTGATCAGTTTGGGTCGTATGCCTGCTTCTGCTGAGGAGTGGGGACAAGATTAAGAGGAAAGAGGCAGATGGTTGATGGTTGGAGTGGGAAGAGAAGTAGTTCTCAAAACAAAGGGAAGCATTGTTCAAAATAAGTGGAAGAGGCAAAGCACAATTTATACGAGTTCACTGATTGCCACAAGCCTTAACCAGCTTCAACAGGATACATACTGATTGTCAGAAAAGGGCAGTGAAGAATGAACTTTCTCAATGTTGAATGACCTTGAGAGCTGTGTGCTGAACTGAAGCATTTCCATAAATAAAACAACCACATAACAAGTGTTTGTTGCTAACCGAATGATGACGGTGATGATGAAGAGAATAGGATTATGATAATATCCAAAAAGTTGTTTTTCTTTTACATTTTCTGAAATAGAAAATGAAGTATAGGAAATACATGAATGGAATATAAAATAACATTCTTCCTTGAGCTTTTCAGGAAACTTTCTGAATGTCCTTTTCCAGATAGAAAATAGTTATAGTTACATATTAGCAGTAAGCATTTATTGACCATTCCTGGATTTTTCCAATTTCTCATAGTAATATATTCATTTTCAGGATTAACCTTTTATTAAATACCTATTATGCATAAGGTGCTCATGATATACTATTTTTAAGCCTCCCAAACATTCTGCAAGTTAAATATCATCATCCATATTATATAGATGAATAATTGTATTTGTTATCTATGATTGTGTAACAAATTGCCCCCAAAACTTAGCAACTTAAAACAACAAACATTAATTATCTGATAATTTCTGTGACTCAAATTCAGGCATGTATTATTTGGGTGCCTTTTGTTCAGGGTCTCTTACAGGGCTGCAAGCAAGGTGTTGATCAGAACTGCATGCAACTCAAGATTTGACTGAAGAGCATCTGCCTCCAAGCTCACTCACTTGTGATGGTCAGACCTTGGGTTTTCACTGACTTGGTTGAAGACATTTAGTTTCATACCACGTGTGCTTCTCCATAGGACAGCTGACAATATGGCAGCTGGCTTCCCTCAGGGAGCAAGAGGGGGCGGGAAACACAAATGACGAAAGCCACAGTATCTTTGTAACCTAACATCAGAAGTGACCTCCCCTCACTTTTTCCATAGTCTAGTCATTAGAACTGAGTCACTAAATCCATCCCACACTAAAGGCAAGGGGATTGCACTAGGGAATGAATGCCAGGAAGCAAGAATCACTGGAAGGTCATCTTAGTGTCTCTCACAGTAACCAAAGTTCATTGGAATAAGTAATTTTCCAAAGTCCCACAGATATTAAGTGATACAATTTGAATTCAGTCTGATTTCAAAGACCGTATACCTTCAGTGAGCTAACTCGTATGTATTATATCAAAGTGAAGACTGAGTTAACAATGCACTTGTGGCTTGGCTACTTTTGGTTTTAGTCATGTATAGCTGTCTTTACTTACTTAGTGGCTTTTGTACTTGGACTTAAAATAGTAGTAAAGAAACTGATCTGTATTCATGATGATGGAATAAAATTGCATGAAACTACAGGTGTAATTTTTATGTCAAACTTACCCCTTCCATTTGTTTAAAATGAAGGGAGGGTGTTAGTTGAACCCTGTTGATGTTGATGACAGCTTCAGATGTATGGATTTATTTGTTTTTTGCAAAGAAAAGATAAATAATTTTTTAAAAAAATTATTGAAATACAGATTCAGTTAAACTAGTATACAGCCTGTGAATTATTTTTATAAACATGGTCAGTGAGAAATTCAGCATGTTCATCTCACTAAGAGCCAGAGGCCCTGCAAATGTCCTGCAAAATTGCTCCCCTTATCAATTGGTAACTGTTTTATTAAAGTCTCTCTAAGCTGGACTTTTTTGGCACCATTTTGTTTTTACTTATTCTTTTACCTAGTAAATGCTGTAATTGCATCATTCCACCATCTCTTGACATTTTCTATACTTTTCCATCCCTGACCATGTTGCTAATTCAAATTTAGTCTAGAAATTTTCTTGCTTTTGGCATAGAGCTCACCCACAATCATCTTTCCCTAATTTCGTTTTGAAGTGCCCACTGGTGTCTATTTCATTAGTAAAACTATTTAAAAAATGCTACTGGCATGTTTTCCTTCTGCTAATTCTTTTCTCTGGAGTTTGGTGTGTGTCTTTAACTTCCCTGAGAGGCCTCTTTGGTTACAGCACTTTTCTCTGAAGGAAGGCAAGTTTTAGGCCATCTTCATGGTTCTGGGTTTAAAAATGCTCAATCTGGTCGTGTACTTTGATTTACTTCTTCCGTCTGGACTCACACTCTGTTCTCACCAGACACCCTGAACATTCTTTCAATTTCATCAACAGATTTCCTCATTGAGTGGTTCTTTATACAGCATTTTATGGAATCAGAGCTGTCAATGCTTCTCTGCAATATTTGTTCTGCATTCAAAGATTACCTGCTGAATGTCCTTGAAGTGGTTTGCTGGTGATGGACAAAAGTGGCAGCAGATTGTCCAATCCCCATACTGTCCTCCAGAGTCAAAGTTGGCAGTGCAAATATAGGGCTGTCTCTTTCTTCATTTGTGAGAAACCTTTTGCAGACAGGCTGTAAACAGCTTGGGTGATACTGGCATGACACTATCTAACTTTCCTGCATCCTCTTTTTAGATTTTCTGTGTGTTACTTCGCTCATGTGTCTAAATATGTTACCCAAATCCTTGGAAGATGGTATTTATTCAACTTTTACATTGTCAATTTTTAAAAATTAGGTAAATTTGCATATAAAAGTATATGTATGCTATACAATTCAGTGAACTCTGACAAGTTAAACACCCCAATCAAAACAGAGAACATTTTTATCACCCCAGAAAGTGTCCTTCTATCTTCATCCAATAAATCTCCATACCTCATTAGCACGCACTGTTTTAATTTCTATCTCCATATTCTTGAACTTTATATAAATGTAATCAAATGGTATATATTCTTTTGTGTCTGGCTTCTTTCACTCATGACAATTTTGAAATGCATTGATGTTACTGGATCTATCTGTGGTTTATCTTTTCTTATTGTTGAGAAATACTTCAATGTATGAATATGTCATAATTTGCTTTTACATCTTCTGTTGATGGATCTTTTGGGTTGTTTACAGTTTGTGGCTATTATGAATATAGTTGTTATAAGCAGTCTTGTAGAAGTATTATTTGATTTTTGTTTAATGTTCTCTTGGGCAAATAGGATAAGAGTATAATGGCTGAGTCATAGAGCAAGTGTATATTTAACTTTATAATAAACTGCCAAATCATTTTCAAAAGAGATTGTACCATTTAGTATTCCTACCAACAATGTATGGTAGCTCCAGTTTCTTCACATTCTCACTAACATTTGGTTGTAATTGGGCTTTAATTTTACCTATGCTAGCAGGTGTGAAAAATGCAATCCTAGCAGTTGTGATTATAATTTGTATCTCCCTAATAATGCAGAGAAACTTTTCTTTTGACCATTTGTATATCCTCTTTTGCAAAATGTCTGTTTAAACTTTTGTCCATTTTCATATTCATTTGCTTTTCTTTTCATTTTCTATTTGTAGTAATTCTTTCTATATCCTGGATACAAGTACTTTCTCAGATCCAAATATATATTCCCATTCTGTAGTTAGCCTATTTATTTCTTAACGTTGTCTGTTTTCAAAAAAAATTTTTAACTGAGGTGAAATTCACATAGCATAAAATTAACCATTTTCAAGTGAACAATTCAGTGGTATTTAGTACATTCACAATATTGTGCAACCACCACCTCTATCTAGTTCCAAAATCTTTTCATGACGCCAAAAAGAAACTCTTTACCCATTATGCAGTTACTCCCATTTCCCATCCCCCAGCTCCTGAAAAGGACAAATCTGCTTTCTGTCCATATAGATTTACTTATTTAAGGTATTTCTTATAAATGGAATCATACAATATGTGACCTTTTGTGCCTGACTTCTTTTACAATATTTTTGAAGTTCATCTTTGTTGTTCCATGTATTAGTACTTCATTCTTTTTTATGGCTGAATAATATTTCATTGTATGTACACACCAAATTTGATTATCCATTCATTCACTGATGGATTTTTGGGTTGTTTCCACCTTTGCCTATTGTGCATAGTTCTGTTACAAACATGTGCATACATGCATCTGTTTGAATACCTATTTTCAATTATTTGGGATTTATACCTAAAAGTGGAATGATGATCATATGGTAATTCTATGTTTAAATTTTTGAGAAGTCACCAAACTGTTTTCTATACTGGCTTAAGCATTTTACATTTCTTCCAGCAAAGTTCAAATGTCCCGATTTTTCCACATGCTCTCCAACACTTGTTATTTTCTGTTATTTTGATTATTGCCATCCTAGAGGGTATAAAGAGGCATCTCGTGGTTTTGATTTGCATTTCCCTAATGACTAATGATGTTAGGAATCTTCTCCTGTGTTTGTTGCCCTTTGTTTATTTTCTTTGGAGATGTGTCTATTCAATTCCATTGTCTATTTTTAATTGGATCTTGTCTTTTTGTTGTTGAATTAGAAGAGTTCTTTTTGTATTCTGGATTCTAGACTCCTATCAGATGTATGATTTGAAAATAGTTTCTCCCATTCTGTAGGTTGTATCTAACTTTCTTGAAAATGCCCTTTGATGCACAAAATTTTTAATTTTGACAAATCCAATTTATGTTTTGTCTTTTGTTTTTTATTTCTAAGAATCCTTTGCCAAATCCAAATTCAGGTAGATTTAGCCTATACTTTTTTCTAAGAAGTTTATGGTTTTAGCTTTTATATTTAGGTTGATCCATTTTTAGTTAATTTTTGCATAAAGTATAAAATAGGGTACCAAATTTATTCATTTGCATCCAGTTGTTCTAGCACTATTTGTTAAAAAAGCCACTTTCCCCCCAATTGAATGGTTTTGGATCCCTCATTGAAAATCAATTGGTCATGGATGTATGGGTTTATTTCTGGACTTTCAATTATATTCTATTTGTATATATGGCTATCCTTATGCCAGAAACACCCTCTGTTGATTATTGTAGCTTTGCTAAAAGTTTTAAAATTTGAAAGTGTCAGCTCTCCAAGTTTGTCATTCTTTTTCAGTATGATTTGGCTATTTGAGGATGGCTGTGGAAGACTGAATTATGTACTCCAATTTAGACATATTCTTACTCTTAATCCACATCTTTGTGGCATGTGATCCATTGTAAATAGGATCTTTTGAAGATGTTATTTTTAGTTAATATGTGACCCAAATGAAACAGCATGAGTCTTTATCTGGATTACTGAAGGCCTTTCAAGGAGGCGGTCACAGGAGAAGAGGGAAATCAGTGGGAATCTGGAAGAAAAAAGAGAGGGCATTGCCATGTGATGGGAAGCCGAAATACAAACCTAAAGTACAACAAAAATGCAGAATGCAGACTCGGGGGAAAAAGCAAGCCTTTTCAAGCCTTGATTCTGGGCTACTTCTAGCCCTAAAACAAAGTCAATAAATTTCTATTGTTTAAGCCAACCTATCGTGTGGTATTTGTGATAAAGTCTATGAAATATGCTGGAATTTTGATAAGGATTGCGTTTAATCTGTAGATTGCTTTGGGTAATATTGCCACCTAAATAATATTAATTCTTCCAATCAGTGGACTTGAGACATCTTTCTACTTATTTAGGTCTTTAATTTCTTTCATCAACAGTAGTTTGCAGTGTAAATTTACCAGTTTAATTAAATTTATTCCTAGGTATATTATTCTTTTGGATTTTATTGCAAAAGGAATTGTTTTCTTAATTTCCTTTAAGTATTGTGTGTTGCTGGTGTATAGAAACACAACTTACTTTTGACTGTTGACCTTGTATCCTGAAAATTTGCTGAAATTTTGTATTAGTTCTAATAGTTTTTTGGGTGGATTCTTGGGGATTTTCTATATATAAGACCATGATATCTGCAAAGAGTAGTTTTACTTCTTACTTTCCCATTTGGATGACTTTTTTGTGCCTAATTTCTCTGGCTAGAAGTTCTGGTACAATGTTGAGTATCAATGGTGAAAGAAGGCATACTTGTCTTGATCCTAGTCTTAGGGGGAAAGCTTTCAATCTTTCACCATTGAGTATGATATTATCTGTGGATTACTCCTAAATACTTTTTATCATGTTGATGAAATTCCCTTTTATTCCTAATTTTCTGAGTGCTTTTATCCTCAGTATCTTAGTATCCAGGCTGCTATGACAAATACCATACAATGGGTTAGATTAAAAATAGGAATTTATTGGTTCATGGTTTTGAGGCTAAGAGAAGTCCAAGATTACATTGGATTTGTCCTGCATGCTATTGCAGTGACAGATACAGGCCATTGCATATTTTGTCATAAAGTTGAGGGGGACAAAGTGTAAACTAGAATGTAATCTGTAGCCCATGGTTAGTAGCAATATTTCAATATAGGTTCATCAATTGTAACAAATGTACCACACTAATGAAGGATGTTGCTAATGTGGGAAAGTGTGGAAGGAGTGGGGGTGGGGCATATGGGAATCCATTGTATTTTTTATGTAACTTTTATGTAATCTAAAGCTTCTCTAAAAATAAAAAGAAATTAATTTAAAAAGAAGAGAAGTTCAAGATTAAGGCATAAAAAAGGCAATGCTTTCTGTCTGAAAACTGTGAGGTTTTGGGGTTGGCTCTTGGTGATCCTTGGCTGCCAGTGATCCTTGGGACCTTGGCTTTTCTGTTTCATGGCAGTGTGCATAGCAATGTTCTCTTCTTTATCTTCTGGGTTCTTCTGACTTACAACTTCCTCTTCACCACTTTGCTTTCTTTCTATAAAACCTCCATTATTAGGCCATACCTTAACTAAAACTAATATCTTCAAAAGGTCCTTTTGACAATAGGTTCAGAATCACAGGAATAAATTAAGGTTAATAGCATATTTTTTTCCTGAGGTACATGATTCAAATTACCAGAAAATTTACTGCATTTCATCAACCACTTTTTCTGCCTCAATTGAAATGATCATATGTGTTTTTCCTTCTTTCTATTAATATGGGACCTTAGTTTGCCAGGGTTGCTATAACAAAATATCTCAGACTAATTGGTTTAGAAAACATGAATTTATTGTCTCACAGTTTTGGAGGCTAGTGGTTGAAAAGCAGGTATCAGCAGGCCATGCTTTCTCCGAAGTCTGTATTACTCTGGTGGTGGCTTGCTGACAATCAGTCTCTGCATCCATCACATGGTGATCTGTGCCCTGTGTCTGTTTTTGTCCCCTCTACTTCTGCTCTGTCATTTGGGTCTCTGTCCAGATTTCCTTCTCCGTATAATGATTCCAGTCATATTAGATTAAGGTCTACCCTGATTCAGTTGGCCTCATCTTTAATAGGAGCTTCAAAGATTCTATTTATGGGTAAGTTCACAAGCCCAGGACCAGAAGGTAGGACTTGAAAACATCTTTCTGGGGGACTTGATTCAATCTACCAAAGATGGTAGATTGATTTTCTTATATTGAAGCACCCTTGCATAATTGAGATAAATCCCACTTGGTTATTTGGTATAATCTCTCATTTTTTTTAATTATTTTTTTTTACTTTTAAAGAAGCTTTAGATTACATAAATGTTACATGAAAATATAAGGTATTACCACATGCCTCACTCCCTCCCCCTCCCACACCTTCCTACATCAATAACATTCATTAGTGTGGTACATTTGTTACAATTGATGAACACATATTGAAGCATTGCTACTAACCATGGACTATAGTTTACATTATAGTTTACACTCTGTCCCACACAATTTTGTAGGTTATGACAAAATATATAATGGCCTGTATCTGTCATTGCAATGTCATGCAGGATAATTTCAATAACCTGAAAATGCTCCCATATTACACTTATTCTTCCCTCTCCCTCCCTTCAGAACCTCTGGTGGTCACTGCCTTTATATCAATGATGTAAGTTCTTCCATTTCTAGAATACTACTAAGTCTATAGTAGAATAATAATAAGTCTACTTTAGTACATTGTTCATTACCAAAACTTGATGATTTTGGGATTGTGATGTCCACTCTGCTTCTAACTGAGAGGGGGCTTAGATCCCATGGGGCAGATGGAGGGAACTACCTTGATTGCAGTTGCAGACACTCTCTGTGTCTTAGAATGGATGTTGTTCATCGTCATCTCCTTGTTAGTTGTCCTGGATGAGTCCAAACTTTTAAATATGCTATTGGATTTGGTTTGCAGGTACTGATGTTAAAGATTTTTGCATCTATATTCATAGGGATATTGGTATGTAATTTTCTTCTCTTTTGATATCTTTAACTGATTTTTATATCAGGTGGATACTAGCCCCCTAGAATGAATTAGGAAGTATTCCCTCTTCTATCTTTTTTGCAAGAATTGGAGAAGGATTGGTGGTAATTCTTCTCTAAATGTTTAGTGAAATTCACCAGTAAAGCCATCTGGTCCTTTTCTTTGTTGGGAGGTTTTGGATTACTGAATAAATCCCTTTATTTTTATACATATGTTCAGATTTTCTTTCCTCTTCAGTCAGTCTGGAGATTTGTCCATTTCATCATTCTAATTTTAGTTACTGGCATCTTCTCTCTTTTTCTCTTAGTCAGTCTAGCAAAACTTTTGTCAATTTTCTTAATCTTTTTAAAGATCCAACATTGGTAGTCATTGATTTTCTATTATTTTCTATTTTCTATTTTATTTATCTCCTTTCTGATCATTATAATTTCCTTCTTTGCTAGCTTTGACATTAGGATGCCTTACTTTTCTAGTTCCCTATGTTGTAAAGTTAGGATACTTATTTGAGATCTTTATTCTTCTTTAATGTAAGCATTTACAGCTATAGATTCCTCTGCCCCTCCCTGAGCACTGCTTTCACTGCTTACCATAAGTTTTGGTATATTGTATTTTTATTTTCATTTTTTCTAAATATTTCCTGATTTCTCATGTTCTCTTCTTTGATACACTGGGTATTTAATTTTTACATATTTGTGAATTTTCTAGTTTACATTTCATTAATTATTTCTATCCTAATTACATTGAGATTAGAGAAGGTACCTTGTGTGATTTCAATATTTTAAAATTTATTGAGACTTGTTTTATGATCTAATATACAGTCTATTCTGGAGGAGGTTATATGTGCCCTTGAGAAGAATGTGTATTCTGTCGTCGGGAGGAGTGTTCTATATATGTCTGATAGGACTCTTGGCTTATAGAGCTGTTCAAGTTTTCTATTTCCTCATTGATCATCCACCTGTCTAGATGGTCTATCCATTATTGAAAGTACAGTATTGAAGTCTCCAACTGTTATAGTAGAACTGTCTATTTATCCTTTCAATTCTGTCAATTTTCACTTCATATATTTTAGGAATTTTTTGCACATATATATTTATAATTGTTAAATCTTCTTGATGGTTTGACCTTTTTATGAATATGCAATGACCCTCTCTGTCTCTTGTAACAGTTTTTGACTTGAAATATTTTTTGTCTGGGATTAGTAAAGCCACCCAAATCTCTTTTGGTTACTATTTATATAAAACATAATTTTGCAGCATTTCATTCTCAACCTGTTTGTATCTTTAAATCTAAAGTGAGTGTCTTGTACACAGCATATAACTGGATCATGTTTATTTTCCATTGTGCAAATCTCTGCTTTTGATTGGAAAGCTTAATACCTTTACCTTTTAAGTAAATACTATGTGAATATTCTCACTGTCCTGATTTTGTGATAATCAGGGTAGGCTAAACATTTGCCATATTAGAAACCATGCATGTGTCCCCAGACCTAGTTTTTCTCCCTAAGTCTGGTTTTTGGAATGCTGGTGATAAACTAAACCTGATTTATTATATGACCATCCTGTATGGGAAAAGACTGTAACTCTAGGTATATTTGGTTAACCTTAAGAGATATAACAGGGAACAGATGTGGTTCAAATGGTTGAGTTTCTGTCTCCCATATAGAGGGACCTTGGTTTGGTCCCCAGGACCTCCTGGTAAAAAGAAAAAAAAGAAAAATATAGAAGACGTGTGGGCCACCAGGCCCTGTGTGCGGGTGCACCACCAGGCCCCATCCGAGGATGAGCTGCCAGGCCCCATCCGTGGATGTTCTGCCAGGCCCCATCCGCAGGTGAGCAGCCAGGCCCCTCAAACGGTGAGCCATCAGGCCATGTGCGTGGGTGCACTGCCAGCCTCCACGAGTCATTGCAGCAATATGATGATGTAACAGGAGAGTGACACAAGGGAAAGCCAAGACAAGATGTGCCGAAAAACCAGGACTAAGGTGATGCAGGTGGTAGGCCGCTTCTCTCTCACATCGGAAGTTCCATGGATCGAATCTCAGTGAAGACAGGAGGAGAAGGATGAAAAGAGAGGGCAGAAAACGGACACAGACTCGCTCAGCGAATGGACACAAAAACAGCAAAAATGGAGGGGTGTAGTAAAATGGGTAAAAATAAATAAATAAATAAATAAGTCCTTAAAAAAATGTATAGGGGAGGAAGATATGGACTATAGTTAGTAGTAATACATTGATGATGCTGTTTCATGATATGTTAACAAATGTTTCACAGCAATGCTGGGTATTTGTTGGGGGGGTGATGCGTGGGAGCCCTATATGATGTTATGCATGTTTGTTTTGTAAGTTCACAATGTTTGCTGAACACTTATAGTTTATGTATGTTCATGTATGAATGATATACTCCAATAAATTTTTTTTTAAAAAAAGAATAGACTTTAAAAAATAATAAAGGCACTACAGATAATAAAAAGAAAAATAAAGTAAATACTAATAAGGAGGGATTTATTTCTGCCATTTTCTTATTGGTTTTCTGTATGTCTGTGTTTGGTTGAATTATGGACCCAAACAAATACATGGTTTTAGTGTTAATCTGTGGGTGTGAACCCATTGTAAATAGGATCTCTTAAAGATGCTGTTTTAGTGAACGTGTGGGTGTGGCAAATTGAATTATGTATCTCAGAAAAACATGTTCTTAAATGTAATCCATTACAGTGCGGGTGAAACCATTGTAAATAGGACCTTTTGAAGATTTTATTTTAACTTAAAGTGTCATCAGTTGAATCAGGCTGGGTCTTAATCCTATTACTGGAAACTTTATATAGATGTCCACAAAGAGGTAGCCCCATGGAGGAATAGTTAAGTAAGAAGTCAACAGAATTCAGAAGAGAAAGGATAAGATGCTACCATGTGCATTGCCTTGTAATAGAATAGTCAAGGACACAAGGATGGCTGGCAGCAAGCCAGAGCCAGTGCCACAGTCTTCAGGGAGAAAGCATCACCTTGCTGATACCTCAATTTTGGATTTCTGCTAGCTTCAAAATGGTGAGCCAATAAATTTCCATTGTTCAAGGCAACCCATTTTGTGGTATTTGTTTTATCAGCCAGGAAACTAAGACAGAGGCCCAGCTGAATGAGGGTGGATATGAAACTGGAAGCCTTATAAAACTAAAGCCAAAGGAAGGAAGCTGGAAGCAGAAAATCAGCAGGAACCCAGAAGAGGACATCATGATGTGACTGGAAAGCCAAGAAACTCCAAAGATTGCATACAGCTAGGATCAGAATGCAACATCTTTGGGGAGAAAGCAAGCCTTGCTGGTATCTAGATTTTGGACTTCCCCCAGCCTCAAAATCATGCACCAAAAAATTCTCATTGTTTAAGCCAACACATTGTGTGGTTTTTGTGATAGCAGTTCGGGAAATCTAAGACAATGTCATATACCTTTTTTGTACCACATTTCTTCCACTACTGCCTTCTATTTCATGTAATTGTTTTCTGTAGTGTACTCTTTTGGTTCTCCAGCCACTTCTTTATTTTTTTTTTTTAGGAGGTGCCAGGGGTTGAATCCAGGACTTCATAGATGGGAAGCAAGCACTCAACCACTGAAATGAAAGTTGGTTTTTGCATTTGTTTGTTTTTAGGAGTTCTTGGGGATCAAATCTGGGACCTCGTATGTGGGAAGCAGGAGCTCAACCACTTGAGCTACTTCTGCTCCCCTTTCCACTTCCTTTTGTATAAAATCTTTTTAGGTATTTTTTAGTTGTTACACAGTGTATTAAAATTAACATCCAAAATTTATAATAATCTAGTTTGAATTGATGCCACCTTAGCTTCATAACATACAAAAATTATTCCTATATAGCCCCATCTCTCATTTATGTTGTTATTGTCAAAAATTACATTTTAAACAATATGTGACCATTGACATAATAATTATTTTATCCATTTGTGTTTTAAATCATATGGGAAATAAAAATAGAAGTTAAAAACAAAAAACAAGTAATATTGGATTTTATATTTACTTATGTGGTTACTTTTACTCAAGTTCTTTATTTTTGTATGACTTTGAGTTACTGTCTAGTGTTCCCTCATTTCAGCTTGAAGGACTCCATAAGCATTTCTTTCAGGGCAGGTCTACCAGTGATGAACTCTCAAAGATATCTTGAAATGTCGTAATTTCTCCTTCATGCTTGAAATATAGTTTTGCTGGATATAGAATTATTGTTTGACAAGTTTTTTTTTTTTTTTTTTTCTTTCAGCACTTTAAAAATGTCATTCCACTGCCTCTGGCCTCCATGATTTCTGATGAGAAATCTCCTGCTAATCTTATCAAATTCCCTTGCATATGATATGAGTTGGGTATCCATTGCTGCTTTCAAGGTTATCTCTTTGTCTTTGACTTCGGACAATTGATCTCAGTGTGAATCTTTTTGTGTATATCCTTCTTGGAATTCACTGAGCTTCTTGAATGTGTAGATTCATTCTTTTATCAAATTTTGGAAGTTTTCAGCTATTATTTATTCAAATATTCTTTCTTCTTTTTTCTCTCCTAACTCTACTTTTGGGATTCCCATTATGCCTGTGTTGATACACTTGATGGTGTCCCACAGGTTTCTTAGGATGTCATTTTTTCTTCATTCTTCTTTCTTTGTACTCCTGAGAATGTATATTTCCAATTGACTTATCTTCAAGCATTTCCAGGATCTAATCTTACTTAGTCATGATGTATTACTCTTCTTTATATACTACTGGAACCAATTTGTTAATAATTTGTTAAAGAGTTTTATACCTATATTCCTAAGAGATATTGGCCTGTAATTTTCTTTCCTTCATATATTTTTGTGAGCTTTTGTTATCACAGTTATGCTGGACTCGTAAAACTAATTGAGAATTAATCCCTCTTCCTTTATTTTCTGAATGCATTTGTATACCAGTGATATTATTTCCTGGTTATGATTTGATAAACTTCACCAAACTATTTTTGTGGGAAAGATTTTATTTACTAAATCACTTTCCTTGGTAGATAAAAAGGATATTTAAATCTTTTAGCTCATCATATGTTAATCTTGGTAATTTGTATTCTTTTTTAAATTTTCTACTTCATCCAAGTTGTAGAATTGATTGGCATAATGTTATTCATCACAGCCCCTATTGCCATTTTAATGTCTGTAGAATTTATTACTCTACTTTCCTTCCTGATATTGATATTTAATATTTTCTCAATCTTAAATTTTTATTAGTATTTCTAGAGGTTGTGGCTATGTTCATTTTCCTGTGTTGTATCTCAGTTTACTATATCATTAATTTCTCTTCTTTATTATTTTCTTCATCACTTTGTCTTTAAGCTGCTAATTTTAATAGCTTCTTTAGAAGGAAATTTAGATAAATAATGCATACCTTTCTAGTATAAATATAAATAACTATATATTCTTTTTAAGATCTGCTTTTTCTGCATCTCACAAATGTGAATATGTTGTGCTTTCATAATCATTCTATTTCAAAACATCTAATTTCTGTTAGGTTTTCTTTTTAATCAAATATTATTTAGAAGTTTTTGGTAATTTTCAAACACTTGGGGTTTTACAGAAATCTTAATGTTATTGATATTTAATTTAATTCCACTCTTGTTAGAAGACATTCATTCTATGATTTTAATGCTTTTAAATATATTGAGACTAATTTTATGGCCTGGCATATGGCATATCTGAATTTTTCATATGCATTTAAAAATAATGTGTTACTTTTTGTTATTGGGTGGGGTCATCTATAATGTCAATCAAACCACCATGGTTTACAGTGTTCAGATCTCTATAGCTTTAATTATCTTTATCTACTTCTTTTATCAATTATTGAGTGAGAGTTGTTAAAGGCTCCAACAATGATTGTGTATTTGTCTATTTTTCTCTTTAAATTTGTCAGTTTTAGTTTCATGTATTGAGAAACTTTTGTATTAGGTGTGTACACATTTATGATTTTATGCCTTCCAGAAGAATTGACCCTTCTATCATTTTGAAATTCTTCTCCTTATTTCTGTCAACACTTTGTGTCTTGATGTGTGATATTAATATACCTATGCCATCTTTCTTATTCTCACTGTTTGACTAAAAATTAAGTTGTCTATGAAATAAATTAAAATAAGAAAAAATGGTAGGTATTCATATTTACTCACATATTTACCATTTCAGTGCTCTTTTTTTACTTCTTGCAGATATGTATTTAATCTGACATCATTTCTTTCAGCCTGAAAAGTTTCCTTTAACATTTCTTGTAGAGAAGATCTCATGATTTCTCTCAGCTTTTAGTCATGTGAAGATGTTTTATTTTGTCTCATTTTCAAAGGATTTTATTTCTGTATATGGAATTTTGGACTGTCAGTTTTCTTTTTCTTTTCTCTTTTCTACTTTGAAAGGGTGTCATTCCACTGTCAACTCACACAATTTTTTTTCTGAAACTATGTATTTTTTTCTCTAGATCATTGTAGCATAAAGAATCCTAAAATGTCCCCATCTTAGTTTTTCAGGGCTATTATGAAAAATACCACTGACTGATTGTCTTAAACAACAGGAATTTATTGGTTCACAGTGTTTGAGACCAGAAGTCCAACTCAAGGTGTCAGCAAAACCACAAAGTCTGTAGTGTTCCGGTGGTGGCAGTCCTCTGCAATGTGGCAATCTGTCCCTCTGACTTCTCCTACTTCTGAATTTTACTAACTGAATATGAATTTTCATTTTTTATAAGGCTTCCAGTCATATGGATTAAGGTCCACCCTAATTCCATTTGGCCTCAAACAAATAGGATTTTCAGAGATCATGTTCACAGATGAGTCCACACCTTAACTTATTACAACACCTTCAAAGATCCTATTTACAAATACATTCACATCCACAGGACTGAGGGTTAGGACTTGAACATGTCTTTATGGGGGTGCATAATTCAAACCTCAATAGCTCCCCTTTCCCCACTTCCCATATTTGCCCCCTTCATTCTGTGAATTGGGTGAGATACAACTCCCCGATTATATTACATTATATATCAAATATGATTTTATGGATGTTATTAAGGTTAATAATCATTTAAATTATCTGAGAGGCTTAATATAAACTTGTGAACCCTTTAAAAGAAGAGAGTTTTCTCTAGTTGGTAGTGGAAGAGGAAGTCAGAGAGTTTCAATGTGTGAGAAACCTTGATATACCAGTGCTGGCTTTGAAGATGGAAGGCACAACATGAAAAAAGATACCAGTAACTTCTAGGAGCAGAGAGCATCCCGCAGCCAGTCGCTGGAATGGAAATAGAAATCTCAGACCTGCTGCTGCAAGGAAAGTCTGCCAACAACCTGTATGAGATTGCAAGTGAATTCTTCCTCAGAGCCTCCAGATTAAGTATCCAGACCAGCCCCCCAAAAACCTTGATTTTAACTTTGTGTAATCCTGAGCCTGATGCTCAGTTGAGCCCACCCAGACTTCTGTCCTACAAACCAGGGTATTATTTTATGCCTCTAAGTCTTTGGTAGTTTGTTACAAAACAATAGAAAACTAATGTATGCCTGTGAAGATATTTCTCTTTATTGTTGGTTTTCAGTAATTGTTACATATCCTTAAGTATGGTTTTCTTGTTTGGAGTTCACTAAACTTCTTGTATTAGGTTCATTTATATTTTTTATTAAATGTGGAAAATTTTCACCTACAACTTATTCAATTTATTTTTACCAATTTCCCTCTCCTCTACTTCTGGGACTCCAATTGTATATTCACTAGATTGATGTCTCACAGATCCCTGAGGATCTTTTCACATTTTTTCTTCTTTTCTTCTCAGTCTTTTGAATTTGATTATTTTTATTAATCTTCCTCAAGTTTGATGGAGTTTCAATTAAAGGCCATGACTACTGACAGAAAGGTCACCTTGGAATGTAATAAACAAGCCCTCCAGTCTCATGCTAATAGGAGCTGGGTGGGGAAACATCCTGAAATTACGCCTGTGAATTGCAGAAATGTATCAAAGAATTGAGCCATTGACCTTTAAGATTTGTTGATTTCAGGAAGATGTAACTGTCAAGTATCTGTTGCCTTGCACATGCTCACTCGTGTTTTCTTTGTTCTAAAGCCAGAATAAAAGCCACACTTTGTGAGGTGGCTGAGCTCTTCTCTCCATATCGGACGAAGAGACCCCTGATCCCAGTTTCTTCTTCTCTTTGTCTATTTCTTTCTCATCCGCG
>JAQZBX010032728.1:0-25716 GCA_029593785.1 Cabassous unicinctus
GGAACAATAGAAAGTTTTCTTCTCTAAGTTACTTTGGGTAGGCTAATTTGGAGCTAGAGTACAACACTTCCACCAAACTGGTCTCTAAGCTGGTTCATGATAGTGTTAAATAAAACCCAAGTGCTGAATATCTGCCTGTTTTCTGTGGCTTTGAATTATACCAAATCTGAAATAGAACAACATAAAATATTAATAAAGTTTCACTTGAACAAAATTCTCAGTGTTGTCAATGCCAAAATCCTAACTCTGACTTTCCTCACTCGCTATGCATGCCCCTGTAATGGCTTTCTTGATCCCAAGTTCTCCCTCGAATCCTAAAACTTCATACTTTATATTTCATCCTATTCCCTACTGCACCATCTTCCATAATAACATTTTACTTACTAATCCTACTTAACTCTTGTGTCCTTATTTTAGGAAAAGAGCAAACAATTCTTTGTGGCCCTATAGTAATCAGGAGCCAGGAATAAATGGAAAATTTGTGCCTATTATCTTCATTTATATGTTCTCAGGGTGAAAGAGAGGAAATAAGAAGAAAAATCTGTTGTTCATTCATCATATGTTAATGTGTCACTTATTTGCTGATTATGTCCTTCTTTAATATTAAAGTGGCCAAGGGAAATAATTGCTTGTGTGGGTAACTTATTGGATGGTATCACCAAGAGACAAAGTGAAATCCAGGATTCTTCTGGAGATAAGGATTTTTAGGTGATTTTGTATTGTCCAAATTTATTCCTTCTCCCTTGTTTAGGTGGCAATCTGATCCTAGTACAATTTGTGGTGAGAATCTAGAGAAGGGACACAGGAAGTCTCTCTAGATCAGGGGTTCGTAACCAAGGATCCATGGAATGATTTCAGGGGGTCTGTGAGCTTGAAATGAAAAAAATCAAGTTATTATCTTTATTTTCTCTGACCTCTAACTGAAATCTAGCATTCCCTTCACTTATGAATGTATGTAATAAATTACAGTAGTATGCTTTTCATATCACATTACAATTGTTGCATATCTCAAAAAATCGCTTATGCTCATCCATACTTTGAAATTATGGTAGTTGTTAGATCTGATGCTAGTTGAGTGTCATAACTATCTGCGGCTACATCCTGAGAAGGTGTCCATGGTTTTTTCTTGAATGGCAAAGTGGTCCGTGGAACAAAAAAGCTAAGAACCCCTGCTCTAGATGGATTTTCATATTGATGGATTTATAAAAGTGTAGTACTCTAATGAGATGGATACATTGCAATAAAATGGAATTCCTACCATGGTAATAATGATAATAATTGTAATAATAATTATTATTATAGCAAAGTTCATATTACCTTTATGGTGAAGTAGACATTATTTTACGTCATTTATGTATCAATTGATTTAATCTTCATACAAATCCTTTGAACTAGGTAATACTATCATCAACATTTTTGAGAGGTGGAAGCTTAGTCATAGAAATGTTAAGTAACTTGCCCAAGTTTATACAGCAAGTAGCTTGTAGAACCATGATTCTAGACAGGCAGACTGACTGCAGATTCTGTATTCTCAACCTCCGTGCTGTATATCCACAGGCATGCAGGTAGGGAGTGCAGGGACAGAAGCCTCCCTAGGACTTCACCTGGGCTAGTGGAGCACTATGGTTCCTCATACATAGGGGATGCTTACGGTGCCCCAAGTACATTACCTGGGCCACTCTTCTATGAGCTAAAGAACCATTATTCAGTTTTTCAAAAACAAAAAGAAATTTAAGATATTCAGCCAAGTGTTTCTGGAAGCAAAACTGGCCATACAGAAGGTCCAAATTATGCAAAGAATATTCACTGTCAGTTGTCAGGTATTATCTATTGCATGTCAGACAGTGTCCATGTGATGTGCCATCTGTAATCTGTATAAAGCATTCCTTGCCTAGTCTTGTAGTAGATTTGAGTGGGATGAGTGTTTTACATGTTGTGATTGAAACACTGTGATTCTGAGCAATCATTCTTCATTCTATTTCACTGTTTGAGCCCTTGAAGAAATATTGAAAATAGATGTAATTCAACAACCAGAGGAATACTTTAAATACAGGCTATTAAGTCATACATGGGACATTAAATTTTTTTTTTTTGTCAAATATAGGTACAAGATGACAAATGTGAACAATGATGAGGCTTGATTGTTTTCTATGTTGTATTCTGTTCAACTGTAAAAAATTTTTATTCATTTTATAAACAAATATTCATTAGGTGTTTTTAAGTGTAAATAATTGTGCAGAAACCTTTTTACTAAGCTGCAATCCTTGAAATGTGGAACTTGTAGTTATTATATATTACCATTAATATTTGAACATATTGTTTAATAATTTAACATTAGATGGTGTCAAACCTGTATGAATTCTTCTAGAAAAAGATAAGGAACTAACCTGATTTTCAAAATTACACATATTTTAAAATAATTCTCCCAATGGATATTGTTTAAAAGTCTATGATTCTTATCTATCTTCCCAGACATTGCTGATTATAACAGACAGAACAACCACACTGTGGTACTAAGAAATATCTAAAGCACATTTGTGAAAACATTACATCTACCATCCTTGGATTGCTTGTTTTAAATAAAGAATCCTTTACTACTTTTTAAAAATTGATAATTTCTGGATGCTTGGAAGAATTAATAATTGAGATAGCATTTCAGCACATGGCTCATTAACTCAGACTTACAAGAAGAGATAAAGGCAAATGCACTTCCAGTACCTGGTTCAATTTTATCACTAAAATAGTTCAACCTGAGTCTTAATTTTTGGAGCTAACCTTTAATGCAGGCATTATTTCTTTAATGAATTTATTGATTTTTATGATGAAATCACAGAAAATGGAGAGACGGAAGATGAGGACCTCTAAAGACTGCATAAGTGGAAAGGAAATTTAGAAAAGTATCCAGAGAGAAAGAGGAACAGTCCTAAAAAGAACAAAACTAATTTAAAGCACTATAGAAATTACAAAAAGAGAACAAAGAAACAAAAGTAAATGTGAACAAGGGAAAAAAGGGAAATTCAATAGTAACAAAGACAAAAGAGACAAGGAAATTAGCTCGTGGGATTTTTTTTTCCTCCCAGCTCTCAAGATTCCAGTTTCTGAAAAGCAAACTCTAATTACCTGTCTTTGAATGTCTCAGAGCCTTCACTCTTCATTTTACTTTGGATTAAAAAAAAAAAAAAAGACACAGTGTTATATAGTTTAGAGTATTTTGTGATGATTTCCTTTTCTTGCCATGAAATGGGAAAAAACACTCAAGATACATGATTTAAGCAGTCAAATTAATTTTTATGCCAAAAAAAGAAGAAATCTGATTAAATTAACTTTTGACTTTGTATATGCCATTAATGTGAAAAAAATTATAGAGCAGACAAAGAATGGTTCAAAATTCCTTGGTTTACATACTACTTTAATTATCTAGAGATTTTTCTTAAGTATGAAACAATTTTTATAGGAAACCATTTGTATTTACTCTTCACTCTTAAGATTTCTGCTAAATCTAACCCAATAATTCCTTTCACTGTAATAAAAAAGGGGGTAGATCAATGATTTGCAGAAGTAAAACCCTAAGACCAATGCAATATAATTATGATTTAGCATAAATATGTATTTACTTATTTAAGCAGCATATTGGACAATTCCAAAAGGAGTAAAGAGAAAATATCCACAGATCACACAAGGCCAAAAATAGTTCCTTTGCTTTCAGAGTGAAAAAAATCTCATCATTCACCAGTCATTGGATAGAGTTTTTAGAAGTATTTTACCTCAGTATTGAGAAAAATTTAGCCTCAGAATAAACACTTCTATGGACCCATATAATGATGCATAAAGTAAAGAATCAATATGATTTTAACTGAATCCCAGTATGAAGATCTCTAATCTCTGTAAGAATACAAAAATATCCAATACGCAACAGTGTTAAATTCACAATATCTGGCATTCCATTAAAAATCACCAGGCATAGGAGTTTTGGTTATCGACATTGCAGTGAGCCACTTCAAGACTCCCTCCCCGCCGCCCCCTGCCCTCAGAAGCTTTAAACAACAAACAAGACCTGGCAGAACCATCTTTCTCAACATTCTAGAAAATAGTTAAAAGGTTGGAGTAAGAGGACAAGAGCCAAATAAAGCAAAAGACAACTTAAAAATGGTAGGAAAACCTACTTTTTGTGCTTCAAACTAGCCCCTCCTGCATTTCCTCACCAGCTCAGCATGGATCTTGAATGAACTCCCAGTTTGTGTCCCTGGTCCTGATTCTAGAGGGAGCAGAGTAATCCTCAAGCACTTACTGGGAGCATGTATGTTTGGGTCAGTTTGTCTGGTGGCAGCATGAAGGGCTGAACCAGGACACCAATCTCTGGCTTGCCATCCCAGAACTTGCCTTGCATGTAGAAGGTGGCTCATAGAGCTCTCCTACAGAGTGCTATCAGAGAACAGCCGAATTATAGCTCCTTGCAGCATAGGCTTGCTGGCTGTGGGATACAGAGGGAATTGTTTAAGTTTGTGAAGAAACGCTTTCCTAGGGAAGAGGGGTACTTGGATCAGTGTAAATGGAGGAATTCCTAGGGCCATGTGTGCATGACCAAGACATGATGCATGTGCTCCTATGGAATACGTAAGTGTTCATCTTTTCATAATGTTTTATCTCATTGGGTGGAGACCACACAATATTTTAACAAGAAAATATTAAGCTCCCATTTTGGAGAGTCCTGTTATGTTCTCAATTAGAAGGACAAGAATCTCTAGAGAACATAGGCAGTGCCTAATAAAAGAAAACAGACCAATATGTCGAGCCCTCAATGTTATTGCAGGTATCTATGAATTTTATTCTTCAATAATTGAAACTTAGTGGTTACCATAGGTTCTGAATGGGGAGGGAATAATAGGATAGATGGAACATAGTGCATTTTTAGGGTTTTAGAATTGTTCTGTATCATCTTGCAAAAACAGATACAGGCTATTTTAAATTTTGTCAAATCCTATAAAAGTGTACAGTGCAAAATGTAAACTATAATGTAACCCATTGACCATATTTAGTAGCAATGCTTCAATATTTGTACATCAATTGTAACAAATGTACCATCTACATGTAAAATGTTATTAATGGGGGAGAGTGGAAAAGGGAAATGGTGTTAGGTATATAGGAGTCCCCCATACTTTCTATGTGATTTTTCTGTTACCTACAGCTTCTTTGAAGATAAAATGAAAAAAATAAGACACAGGGGAACATACGGAAGAAATTGTCATTGTACATAAAAGATAACAGTTCTTATTGTGATAAAAGATATAATGTATAAAAATTTTATTTTATTTCAATTTTTAAATTTTTTATTTTTGTATTTTATTTGTTGTTTTTGAATTATTATTTTATTTTATTATTAATTTTATTTGGTTAATTTTTTGGCTTTGTTTTTGGAGAGGTTTTGGATCACAGAAGGGCAACAGCAGTGGCAGGGGAGGATCACTGGTGTGGGGTGTCAGTGATGGGGGAATGTATGGGGAAGGGTGCACCTGGGGCATGCCTCTATGGCATATGAATATGTTCAAGTGTTCATGGGGCATTTTCTCAGTGGGTGGAGACCCACACAATAACCAAAAGAATATTGAATTGCTATCTCAGGGAGTCCTGCTATATTCTTTAATAGAATGGCAAGAATCTCCCCAAGTACATGGGCAGTGCCTAGTGAAGGAAGACAGAACATTATACCAGGCACCAAGAGATTATCATCAAGTTCAAACTAGCAATGGATCTGGAAAAAAACCTTGACCAAAAGGGAGAAATAGTAAATAAAAATGAGTTTTTATGGCTAAGAGATTTCAATTGAGTTGGGAGGTCATTCCAGAGGTTTCACTTATGTGCATCTTAACAGGATCTCATTGACTGCCTCAGTAAACAGTGCCTCAAACAGTGGGGGTCCTGAGTGCTTTAGAGATATCTAGATGCTATAAGCATGGCAGAGAAGGCCAGGAATTCAGCACCCTGTCAGTGGGCTTAACTTTAGAATTTATGCCCCCTGGTGTAACAGAGTTAGAGTCATTTATAGTCTCCCTACATATCACTCTTCTGCTCCCTCCCTTTTTCTAAGATTTATTAACTTATTTATTTATTTTTATCCATTTTTACTCCCCCTCCCCACTCCCATTTTTGCTGTTTTTGTGTCCATTCGCTGGGCAATTCTCTGTGTCTGTTTCCTGCCCTCTCTTCTCATCCTTCTCCTCCTGTCTTCACTGGGATTCGATACTGGAAACCTCAGATGTGAGAGAGAGGCATCCTACAACCTGCACCACCTTAGTTCCTGGTTTTTCGGCACATCTCATCTTGGCTTTCCCTTATGTCACTCTCCTGTTACGTCATCATTTTGTTGTGTGGCTCGTCAGAGCATGACGGCGCACCCTCGTGGGGCCTGGAGAGCTCACCAGCTCATGGGCTCTGGCAGTGTGCCCGCACATGGGGCCTGGGGGGCTCACCCACTTACAGGACCTGACAGCATACCCATGCATGGGGCCTGGTGGCACACCTGCTTGCAGGGCCTGGAGGCCCACACACCTTCTATATTTTTCCTTGTTTTTACCAGGAGGTCCCAGGAATCCAACCCAGGTCCTTCCATATGGGAGATGGATGCCCAACCATTTAAGCCACATCTTCCCCCTGCCCTTCTGCCCCTTTAAATTGAACCTATAATTAGCACTCTACTTTTCCCAGAAGGTTAAATCTTTGGTCTGTTCATGTGCTGTTTGAGCCCTGAATCTCAGCGGAATTGTAACACCTACTCTCCAGTTCACTAGACTCACCCAGCACAACTAACAAGGAGATGATGATGGACAACGCCCATCCCAAGGAACAGAGAGTGTCTGCAACTGCATGCAAGATAGTTCCATCCATCTGCCCCATGGGATCTAAGCTCCTCTCAATTAGAAACAAAGTGGGCATCACCATCCCCAAATCCTCAAGACTGGGGAATGAACAATGCATTAATGTGGGCTTATTATTATTACATTTTAGACTTATTATCATAGTAGCAATGGAAGGACTTTTATCATTGATATAAAGGCAGTGGCCACCAGAAATTCTGAGGGGTAGAGAGGGAAAAATCAGTGTAACATGGGGACATTTTTGGGTCATTGGAATTGTCCTGCACAATGTTGCAATGGTGGATACAGGTCATTATACATTTGTCCTTACCTATACAATTTTGCAGGGCAGATTATGAACTATAATCTTGTAAACTATAGTCCATGGATAGTAGCAATTCTTCAATATGTTTTCATCAATTGTAACAAATATACCACACTAATGAAAGATGTTGTTGATGTGGTAACGTGTGGGAGGGTGTATATGCGGCATATGACCATCCTTTCTATTTTTTTTATGCAGCATTTATATAATCTAAAACTTCTCTTAAAATAAAAAAAAAGCTTAAAAATGGGTGAAGGAGTTGAATAGACATTTCTCCAAGACTGGTATGAAAATACATGCAGTGGATTATTATTTGGCCCTAAAAATGAATGATTTTCTTATACGCTACTACATGAATGAACCCTGAAGCCATCAGGTTGAGTGAAATAAGTAAGACACACCGGGACAAGATATTTTATGATTCCACTCATATAAAATAGCTAAAATGCACAAATTCCTAGAGTTCATAGACATAGAAAGTGTTGTACAGGTTACCAGGTGGGGGGAGGGAGCAGGGGAAGAGAATGCATAATGGGTGCAGGATTTCTATTTGAGGTATTGGGAAAGTTCTTATAAGAGATGGTGTTTGGGGTAGCATAACATTGTGAATGTGATTAATACACTGAGTTGTATGCTTGGGAGTGGTTGAGATGGGAATGCTCATATGGTATATATGTTTCTCCATTAAAAAAGAGACAGAGAAAGAGAGTAAAGAGACAGTAACAGCTAAAGGCAATATATGATCCTAGACTGAAATAAAAATGGAGGAGAAAATGCCTAAAAGAATTTATTAGCACAAATGAAAAACTTGGAGAATAAACACTCAGCTTTAAATCAATGTTAAGTTTCTTGAACTTGATATGTGGGCTTAAAGTGGTTACATGAATGAATATCCTTGTTCTTAGGAAATGTATTTGGAAATATTTTGTGTTCATGGAGCATGGCATGTACAACCTACTCTCAAATATAAAGAAGCTAGAATGTGACAAACCATTAAAAGTCGGTGGATTCTGGGTATGTGGGTGGAGTTATCTTGCATTTCTCCATATGGGATTGGTATTACTTTTGCAACTGTTCTGTAAATTTGAAATTATTTCAAAATAAAATAAAAATAATACCAGACATACAAAAAAGCAGAAAAAATAGTGTCCCTTATTAGGAGAAAAATCAATCTATTGAAACCAATCCAGAAATGACTGAGGTGATGGAGAAGAAAGGAACTTGGAGACTATATTTAATTTTGTCCTTTAGAAATTATAAATAACTTCAACCATGAAGAGTGCTATCAAGTTTCATCAATGTCTAGAAAGACTTTTGAAACCTATTTTATATCCAGACAACTCAATTATTAATATCAGAAGTGGGAAGAAAAACTGATTTTATCTTTGTTGGCCTTTTTTTTTAAAAAAAAACTTTCATTTTCATTTAATGTATACAACAATCCTAAGTCAAAGCTAATATTATTTCCATTATATGAATGAAGAAACTGAGGCTGAGGGAGTTTGAATTATGTTCTCAATATCATAAAGTGAGTTTGTTAAGAACCTGTATTTGAATCATTTTTCAGTATAAAAAGTCTTTGTTCTTTCCTCAATATTATGCAAGCTTTTAGAACACCAAACGATTTTCTTTAATTTTGGATCTCAATTTCTGCATTTTAAAATTAGGAATCCTGCTTTACTTGAGCTAGTATAAAATGTGCCTGCATCAAGACAGGAATTTTTTATTTCCTTTGATATAAGGATATTTTTTTCTCCATCAGAATATCTCACATCTCATGCAAATCGATGCTAACTACGACATACACGCTCTGTTTTCTTTGCATATGGAATGTGCTCTTTTCTCTTTACTAATTTTGAGTAAATTTAATTTGAAAATCCAAAATAATGCTTTCAGATTATATGGATAGGCATGTGGCTTTCCTGGTTATGCAACTAAGCATTAGGTCTCCAGAAAACACTAAGTGTTTAAAAATGTATTTCTAAATAACTTGCAAGTCAAATTTTTTTTCAGGAGAAAGGTTCAAAATAAGAAACTACATATACACATTTTCCATTCTTTTTTTTTTTTTCAAAGATACACACACACACACAGATATAATGTGTTGAAACTATTAATTCCACGTCCACTTATATTTGTTTTCCAACTTGTTACCCTTGAAATTCTGTTGTGTACTTTAACCTTAGAGCGCAATTCTGATTAAATGACCAGATAAGACGCATTAAACATTCGGGAGTGCAAAATAACCAACCTGTAAATTGAAAGTGATTATTTAAAATCCTATTGGGCTTGTATTCAAGTAACATACAAACTCTGTAGGCCAATGTACAATTTAAACTGCTGTTTCATTATGATCACTTTTGATCATCTTTTGGAAGTCTTTGTTGGGGAATATCAGGGGTGTTACTGGGTTGAAATGTTTACGGCTATGATAAAGAAGGTGGTCCTGTAGGCAGGAAGACATAGGGTCAGATCTTTTGCTTGTTACTTTCCAACTGTTTGACTTTAGCTTTCTTGTTGTTTGTTAGGTTTTATTATTTTCCTTGTCAGAATTTCTCTTTCCAGAAGTTAGAGATAATAACAATCCAGTGTTATTAAGTGACTATTAAGCAAAATTCTGCATTTAAGCACTTTGCACAGTGCCTGAACATAAAAACTCTAAAAAATGTGAGCTATAATAATATTCATATCTTATACATTCTTAGGAAGGGTCTTTTTCTCAGCTTCCTGTCAGTACTCATGGGTAACAGGAGTTGGGGTTGCTGACTGTCAGATTAAAATATATTTTCATTCCTATCAGGTTTGGACTCTAAGAATACTTGTCAGGATTGCATAATTCAAACCTCAAATGGTAAATCATTTGATTTAAAGGAGCCCCTTAGTTCATAATGTAGCATTTATGTCTTTTCTTTCCAAGACAACATGTGCAACACACCTCAACAGTATTCATTTCACTATTTGTTTTTAATCCATTGTGTAATTGAAGATCTGAGTTAGTAGCTTTGTTATCATGAGCTAACCCTGCAGTAGCAATTGGATTACTGCACACTATTGTAGTTAGTAATTGCCACTGTATCAATGTGGATAATACTTAGCTACTTTTAAACATAACCTGTATTTAACCATATCTCAGCTCTGTAAGTTCACAATTCTCAAATGGGGGTCATAATCATAAACTCCTAATTTGCACATGTAGTTTAAGATAGCATATTTTAATTATCACTGCTTTGTTTTGGTTTTAGGCCTATTATTATTTAATTTTTAAATTCAAGCAATGCTTGCATGGAAATAAAGTTTCCATGGATTTATGATAAGCAATAGAACACATAATACTTAAGAGGTTGGGTTCTACAGTTGGATTATGTTGGCTCAAATCTCATATTGTCTTTATATATGTACTATGATCTTGGGCAAGGTATTTAATCTCTAGAGTGTATAAACCTATAACATGAGGACAATAAAACTAGTTACCTCTTAAGGTAGTGTTTCAGTTTCCTATCTGCTAAACAAATACCCATACAGTGGGGTTGGCTGAAAAAAAACAAGAATTTATGGGCTCAAAGCTTTGGGAGAAGTCCAAAATTGAGGTGTCAGCTAGGTAATGCTTTCTCCTAGAAGACTGTGGTGTTTGGGGGCTGGCTGCTCGTGATCCTTGGTCTTTAGTTTTCTCTCATATGGTGATGCATGTGACAGTGTCTTCTCCTTTCTCTTCCAGGTTCTGTTGACTGCCAGCATCCTACTGTTCTATAAGGCTTCTCTCTCCTCTGACTTTCATTCTGCTTATAAAGGACTCCAGTAATCTGGATTAAAGTCCAACCTGATTCAGTTGGGCCACATCTTAACTGAAGTTTTATCTTGAAAATATCTTATTTACAATGGGTCCATATCCACCAGAATATAGACCAAGACCAAGCACATGTCCAAACTGGGGTACACAGTTCAGTTTATGTAAGTTGAGTTTATTAAAATAAATTATTTAATCTACTGAAATTATATATGCCTAATAGAATAAGTGTTCAAAAAATGTTATCTTGTTCATCAAAGGAGCTCATGCATTAAAAAAAAAATTCAAAAATTAAGATACAATGTTAAAACCTAATGGTTTATTCTATAGACTTGAGAAAATTTAGATTTTAGTCTTGACTTGTGATTTTGTGCAAGACACACAGGTTCTTTGAAACTCTATTTCATTTATATATTTGTTTTTGGTAGAACTTATTCAAGAAGTTGTGAGTTTCAGAAAAGTCATGCATAAATTCATGATTGCCATACACCATCCTATTGTTAAAACCTTGCATTAGTGTGGTATATTTGTTACAACTGATGTAAGTGCATATTTATAATGGTACTATTAATTATAGTACATGGTTTACTGTAAAATTCATTATTTGTGTTGTAGAGACACATTTAAAAATTGTTCTGGTAGTATATATACAACCTAAAATGTCTCCTTTTAACCACAGTCAAAACTATAATTCAGTCTTCTTAATTATATTCACAATGTTGTGCTCCCATCACCACCAACAGTTAACAAAACTTATCCATCACCCCAAACAGAAACTCTGTACAATTTAATCATTAACTCCCTATTCCCTACTCCATATCACCCCTTGGTAGCTATATTATTTTTGAAGTATATTAATATACACCTTTCTTACTTCACAAGTTGAGCATTAAGGTAGTAATATAATAAATATGGAATAACTTTTAACCCTGTTAATAGTCTATAAAAATGTTACTATTATCTGTGATAGTAAACAAGTGAAATGAAATAATCTTCACAAGTTTTAAATATTTTCAACATATATTGCAATATAAAGTAGTAAATAAGATCAAAGTCAGGGAAATTTAAAAAATACTCCTATCAAAAATTAATTGTGGGGAAGCAGCTGTGGCTCAATTGGTTGGGTTTGATTCCCGGGACCTCCTGGTAAAGGCAAGCCGGCCCGCGTGGTGTGGTGAGCTGGTGCAGCAAGATGATGCAACAAAGCGAAACAAGCAGACACAGAAAAACGCAAAGCAAATGGACATTGAGCACAAGCAGCAAGGGTGTGTGTGTAAATAAATAAATAAAAATAAATCTTTAAAAACAAAACAAAAAATTAATTGTGTGTGCACTATATTCTGGACAATGTACGAAACACTCTTCATGTATTTTTTCTGACTTAATCCTAACAATAATATAATGTTGTACATTCTATTAGTATTACTTTTACCAATGAGGAAACTGAGGACTATGGAAGTTACACATTTTCTCCAAATCACAAAGCTAATAAGTGGCAAATCTAGGATTCAAATTCAGGTGTGTTTTGTGACAGAGCTCAAACTCTAAACCACATAGTGATTCTAGCTTTACTTCCCCATGTAGTTCTTCATTAAACTACAGAATTATTAACAACAACAACAGCAAAGTCTATTGTTTGTCACACTGACTCCTGAAACAACAAGACCTGCTGCACAGAGAAACTGCCTCTGATTCACAATGAAGAACTTTCTCTTTAATAGGTTGTTTGCGACATACACACTAAAGGTCTACTGAAATTGAAAGACTAGTCATGTAAGTACAGCATAAAGTAGATGTAAATATCTGTTAGAAAGTTATAGGACCACAATCATAAAAGGAGGTACTAGTGTAAGACTTGGAAAGTAAAAGGCACCAGACTTCAAATGGAAGCTATATGAAAAGAAGTGAATAAGTTCTGAGTAACTGCTATGTATAAACAAAAAGGTGTTTCGTATTCAACAGTATGAATTGGAAGCTCTATGGAGCATGAGTGTATTGGGCTGGTTTCAAAGTTCAAGCAGACTGATTTTCTAATTTGCCTATTTTAAGCCTTTTGAGAGGCAAAGCAAAGATTTTAGCTATTTTTACACTTGTAATCCTCTGTTGACATTTTCTTATATTATTGTTATAATTCATTTTGCTGTTAGTAGAATTCGCTACCGCCTTTAATGCTTCCAAATGTGGTTCGAAGTGCCTTTTACCATATGGAAGCACCATGCATGTGAATGAGTAAAGGAGAGGACAGTTAATCTTTTAAAGTACATAATATATGCTAATGACTGAGGGAGGGTAGTAGATCAAATGTTCAAGACTCTCACCCTTACGAAGAGTATATTTTAGGAGGAGGGATACAAGATATTTAAGTTGATTAGAAATAAAAAAATAAATAAGATGAATTCAGGTACTGATAGGATAATGTAGTAGACAGTGATTTGAGAGTTCCTTTAGTCAGTGTTTCAGGGGAAATCTTTTTGTGGAAGTAACATTTGAACAAAGAATAAAGTAAATATGTGTGGAAACATGTTTCAATCAGGAAACATAATAGAAAGTTCAAAGGGGTGAAATTAAGATTCTTATACTCAATGAACATCAAGGAGACTGGACTGTGGTGAGTGAAGAAAATGCCTTAAAAATGTTGGCAAAATTGTTTACATGCTTGAGCAGTTCAGAGAGGTTTTAATAGAGAAAGTTACTTTGAAAACAAAATTTGCAAGAAACAAAAATATTTAATATTTATTTTAAGCATATATTTTCTGTAAAGAGCTTTCATAATATATAATATTTTCAGCTTAGCAATTTCTAAATATTATGAGGAAATTGAGACACAGTGATAACATATTTCTTATCAAAGGCCACATAACGTCCATGAAATAGGGTTGGAACCTCCTTCTATTAATTTGATGCCAGTGTTTCTTCCCTTCATACCACATAAAGCCTGGATTTTGCCCAACACAAGAAGAAGAAATGTGAAGCAGAGACCAAAATAAGAAACAGGCACATTAAGAGAAGGAGCACTGTTTGACAGTGGAACAGAGCTGTCTGTGACCTGAAGTGTGGCATGTGTAAGGTGGGGGGTTTTAGGAGAGGAGGTTGGGGATGTGGAAAGGGGACAGAAGATGAAAGCCCTAGCACGGTATGCCAAGGATTTTGGTTTCAATCCTATAAGCAGTGAAAGGGCATTGAATATTCTAAAATGGGATTTGGCACTATCTATCTGGGGTTTCAGAAAAATTAAGTATTAGGGTAGCATGCAAGCATAGCCACATAAACAAATAATCCCTTTTTTCAAATGATCAAGTAATTAAAGTAAAATATAATAAAATGGATGGGGATAATATTCACAAATTCACAATTAATTGGTGAAACTTACCAAATACCATTAGGTATTCCTGATGAGTTTATCCTGAAAAATTCTCAGAGCATGGTTTTTTCACTTTTTAGATATAATTATTCTTATAAAAACAAATAAAATTCCAGAGTCTGTTATAAGATTTCTTATATAAGAAATGTGATCTTAGATTATCATGTAATTATAACAAAATAGTAAATAACATTTATGAGCCTGTGTGGTTTGAGTCTTTCATGGACCCTAGAAAATTATGTTCTTATTCTAACCCATTCCTGTGCATGTAAATCTATTTATATGAGGTCTTTGGAGTAGATCACTTTTGATTCGATCACTTTGGTTAAGGGCCTTTGTTTAGTTTGCTGAATGCAGGGTAGGTCATAATCATTTACTGGAGTTGAATATAAACAGAGGAGAGATGAGAGGAAAAGCTGCCATTTTATCCTGCCATGTGAGAGAGGACTCCAGGACCACCTGCAACCATAGAAAGGCAGAGAAACATTGCGAGGCTGAGAGTGAGGCCAGAGGCTAGAATCAGTGGAGCAGCTGAAGTTAAGCAAGGCAGCCTGGAGGAGAGAGGAGAGATGAGCGGCCCCTGCCATATGCTTGATCGCCCACGGCTGAGCCCAGGGAGAAAGTGAACTTGAAGGAGAAGGCAGAGACTGGAAGCCATTTTGCATTGCCACGTGGCAGAATTCCAGGATCTTCCAGGAGCTAACCTTTGGTGAGACAGCATCTCTGATAATACTTTGATTTGGACATTTTCACAGCCTCAGAGCTATAAGCTTGTACCTTAATAATTTCCATTTTAAAAGCTAACCCATTTTGGGCATTTTGCATTGGTACCCTTTGGCAAACTAAAACAGACTCTGAAGAAAATCAGAACAAATTTCCAGAAATTTGATATTTGGGAGTGAAAATTATTTATGTACAATGCTACAATAAAATATATTCTTTAGTCATTCTCATAATATCACACTAATATAGACAACTTCATATATTCAAGGTATGATTAAAATGTACAGATATTGTGATGTTATTTTACAAAGCCTATTAAAACAGTGATTTTAAAGAATGTATATATTAAATTGTGTACCAATAATTTGCTGAGCATCTTACTAATTTCCAAGTTCAAGGTAGTGGGAATATAGATGAATAAACTGTTTCTTACACCTGAGGAGCTGGCATCTCAATGCATACTTATTTTCAGACTCTGCAAGAAACACCTTTATTCTTTAACAAATCTGTCTTTAACAAATCAGAAGAGAAATAAAGTTAAGTGATTTAGATGAGGAGTTATTTGATGTTCTTCGTTATTGGGTGTAAGAATTCTTGAGGGCCTTATAATAAATTTCACTTCCTCAAAGATACCAAAAGTGAAAATAAACATGTTATATTCTTATTTATACTTGACATATTAATTTGAATCTCTATGGTTTCAATGAAGAATTTTACAATTCTCAGATTCCTACTTGTCTTGCACAGAAAAAACACATCTCAAAGAACATAAATCATCTAATAGCTCAAGGTATATCAGTTATATTACTTCTTAATTATTATTATCACAATTATTATTTTCATAAATCATAGTAGTTGCGGATCTGTGAAAAACACTGTATGGCTAATATCCTTAAATCAGACAATCCTTTATTTTTCCTGTGTTGTTATTCCACTAGGTGGCAGTCTTACTCTAGCACTTTAGGATATTGGAAAACAAAGCAAAATGCCTTCCACATCTGTTCTGCTTAATGTTCTTTTCAATAGGAATTTACCTGTTTAATTGATAAAAAAGATATGGCTCTCTAATGAAAATAGAACAGCCATAAACTGGAGTGAGAAGGGTATTTAAATGAAAACTTTGCAATTTGATTTGCAAATGCAGCACCTCCAAAAAATATTTTTCACACAAATATTTCGTTCTTTCTCTTCTGTTACAGTTAATGTATTGTATAGTATTTCATATATGTTCTGCAGTTGATGACCCAGGAATGAAAAATATAATCACCTCGATGACAAACAATGAAACTCTTATCTTTCCATGAAGGTCTAAATCACACCCTTTTCATTGTCATCAAATAAGGAAAAGGTGAGCACTATAATCCAAGATATCATACCATTGCAGTCTTGTCCATTACTGATTTGAAAATATTCAGAGTGATTATTCACGTCTTTAAAACAAAAGTCATTGGAGCTGTAGGGACAGATCCAAAAAGGCTTGACAGATTTAAGGGTTTATTTACATTTGTCTTTAATTATTTGTCTGGCTTTTTTAAAGAACTGAAATGTATGTAGTGATTTTTCTGACATGTTGGAGATGAGAATGATGGGTAGCTGAAAGAAGTCTGAAGCATTACAAGAAATGCCACATGTTTGCAATTGAAAAGGAAATAATATTCAAAGGTATAAAAGGAAGAGAGAGAAAAAAGCAGTGAGGGAATGCATTGAGCCCAGTGAGGCCAGTATGACAAAGTTTTTGACTGAGCCAAGGAATAATTTGACTTAAAGAGTAAATTTCCACTTAAATTTCTCTTCTAAAACAATTTGGTCCAAGTAGCTAAGATGAAGAAACCTTGTGTAGCTGGAGGGTTAACAACATAATAGGCAAAAGAGAAATTCTTTAACAAGGAACAAAAATGCTTTGAAGGTCATATTTGATATATTGCCCTTTCTTGTCCCATTTTATCTTGATCAGTTGTACTCTTTTCCTAATTCGCCTTTATTTCCTTTTTTCCTTCTTTTTCTTATGTATTCCCATTTTTTGCTTCCTATTTTCTTTACACAATAGAAATTATTTCCTCTAATTTATTTAGATACATACATTTACTACCTTTTATCTATATTTGTGTTTGTATATTTTTAGTTTTAAAATAGAGAAACATTTGTGGGAGAAGCAATATATAGGTACATTAAATTAAAGGTTGGGAGTTTCATGAGCTTATTTACTTGTTTTTTGTGAACAATTTTCTGAGAGAAAGCCTTACATGTTGGGAAGCTCTTTTAGCCTTTTCAGGCAATTTTAGTGTCCCATATGGGAATTCAGTCCAAAACGCACAAGAAATAACAATTACTAATGATAAGATTTAAAATTCAGCTTCAAGTACAAAACATTCAAGCACAAAACATTGCCCTGAAAAAACAAATAATTCTTATCCAGTGACAACTGTTTTTCTGCTCCAGTGTTATTCTCCTTATTTTCTACTTGATCAGAATTCCTGCAGCAGGAAGATTTGTATAATCATGCAAAGCCAAAATTCGTGTTTTACAGTACAGACTGAAGTGCCACAACACCCAGGGCATATAGACAAAATGTATCTTAATTCTCTTATTTGTATTATTACTATCATTTGAATGGTTAGTGTCCTCATTTTCTTCAGCCATAAAGTGCTATATTTTTCCACTCAGGTATCAATCATTTATTATCTTTTGGTTTCATATCATTTAACAGTAATTGTTATTGGAGTATTGAGAGAGCATTTCATTGCTTTAGGTGTGGGGATTTTTGGCGTGTTCAAATTTCTATGTGGCTGCAAAATTGGACCTGTTACAGATGCCATATTTAGATCTTTTTAATGCAATTTAAACAGCATTTGTTATGAAGAAATCTTAACAGGAGAGGATAACCAGATATAGTACCTTGTATTACAATCTCACTTCAAGCCCTGGTATGTGGTATGCTCTCTCTAGACATATATTTACAGAAGATAACAATTCTTGTTATATATTGAAGAGTATTAAAAGGATGTGTAGTGAAGTAGTAGCTTCCACAACAATATCAGGACTAAATCAACAACGAAAAAAGGGAGAAGATTTTACCTTAAATTGCCAGAAAACCTCAACTACCACAGATATTGGAATGTTCAGTTGTCAGAATATGGGTAAATCATTTTGAGGAAAAAGACCCAGGTGGACAAGAAATGCAAGAGAGAAAAAAATCACTTAACAAAATTAGACTGACAATTTTCAAGTATAAATTTGGAAACAAGGATAATATTAGTAACTGCATAATATTAAAAAGATTTAGTCCTGGCAAATTCCACATTATTATGTATATGAATGATAGATCATCAGTAATGTCATGGAGGATGAGTGGATGTGTAGATTGTTGGAAGAAATTGGCACTCAGTAGACACTCAATAAACTCATGAACACATATAAAATCATAAAATAAACTTCTATCTCTAACAGAGAGAAATCTCTTATACAGCAAATCTGCAGCCTAAACAAACACTTCTGTGTACATTGAGTGTATCCTGGCCCTCATCCTTCTTATGAACTCTTCTATTTTTCTCCTGTAAAAGAACTTCTACATGTTTATTGGGAAATGAATGGAAATTTTACCAATAGCTGATTCTGTATTTACAAACATCAAATTTTTGAATGAAGATCATTCACTCATCTCTTAATTAAATAGATTTTTATCAAGAAGAGATTCAAGAACTGGAACTGGGGATATAGCCAGAAATGTAAAGCCTCAATCCCTCTTCTCCAAGGAATTTACAATTTAGTGCAAAGCAGCAGACCACCTACAAGATAAACTTTTAAGAATGCCAAATATCAAATTGCAATAAATGATACACAGAGAATTAAATAGAAATTTTAACTGACAGATATTTTTATAAGGACTAAATATGAGTAAATCTATTATATTGTAAAGTCTATGTAAGGAGAAACTTTGTCTTACTTATCCCCAGAGTCTAAGAGGGTTGAGGTGGGGGTGCAGTGAATCTATAAAGAGCAAAAATATCCTTGAAAAATACATGAAATAGTTAATTGTGCAGATGAGTAATTGCATAGAAATAAATATTTAAAAAGAAAATATATTATATTTTAAATACTTTGCCAAACATTCTCTAATAGAGTGGCAAGAATCTCTCTAGCACATGGACAGTGCCTAATCAAGGAGAATACGCCAATGTGCTAGGCACTTGATATTGATGATTGTGTATATGAACCTTGTTCTTGTGAAATTGAAACTTAGCAATATGTATTGCCAGTAATATATATTGCCAAAGAGTCACCACCTGAAAGCCTCCTTGGTGCTCAAATGTGGCCTCTCTCTAAGCCAAGCCCAGCATATAAATGTGCTACCTACCCCCTGGCTTGGGACATGGCACCCAGGGATGAGCTTCCTTGGCACCGAATGATTATTACCAAGTGCCAACTAATGATGCATTTGGAAAAAGACCTGGACAAAAAGGAGGAAATATCAAATACAAATTAATTTTTATGGCTAAGACATTTCAAAGTGAGTTGGGAGGTCATTCCAGAGGTTATGCTTATGCATGTCTCAGGAGGATCTCACTAACTGTCACAGTAAACAGTGCCTCAATCAGGGGTGCTCCTGAGAGCTTTAGAGACATCTAGACACTATAGGCATGGCAGACAACCCCAGGAAGTTGGCACCCAATTGATGGGACTTACCTTGGAATATATGATAACCTATCTTCTCAACATATCAGAGTTAGACTATTTTATAATTTTCCTACACATGGTTCTTCTGCCCCATTTATTTGAAATTATTAGCACTGTACCCATTAAATATATGTCCTAGCGACTTAAATCTTCTGGGTGTTCATATGCCAGTTTAGACCTGAATCTCAGCAGAGTTGCAGCCAACACCTACTCTCCAGTTCATCAAACTCACCCAAGACAACTAACAAAAGGATAATTATGGACAATGCCCATTCCCCCAAAACAGAGAATATCTACAAGAGCAAGCAAGACATTTCCATCCATCTACCTCAAGGGATCCAAGCTCCCTTTCATTCAGAAGCAGAATGGGCATCACTATGCCCAAATCCTCAAGACTGATGAATGAACAAACATAAGATGAAATGCAACTGTGGACTAAATAGACTTATTATTATTCTAGTAATGGAAGGACGTGTAACACTGATATAAAGACAGTGGTCACCAGAGGTTCTGAGGGGAGGCAGAGGGAAGAATAGGTATAACATATGGTATTTTTTGGACATTGGAATTGTTCTGCATGATGTTGCAATGACAGAAGCCATTATACATTTTGTCAAAACCAATAAAATTGTGCAGTGCAAAGTGTAAACCATAAAGTAAACTATAGACCAAGCTTAGTAGCAATGCTTGAATCTGTGTTCATCAATTGCAACAAATGAACCACACTAGTGAAAGATGTTGTTAATGGGGAAAAGTGTAGAAGGTGGAGGGTGTGGGGTATATGGAAATCCTCTATATTTTTGATGTCACATTTATGTACTCTGTCTTCTTTATTTTTTTATTTTTTAAACAAATCAATTTTATTGATACATATTAATAGAGCATACAATTCATCCAAAGTTTACAATTAATGGTGTTTTGTATAATCACATATTTGTGCATTCATCACCTCAATCATTATTAAAGCAGTTTCATTATTTCAATAATAATAATAAACAAAAAGCAGGCAAAGAAGAAAATTCCTCACCTCTCAATCTCTCTGTTTCCCCTGGTGTACATAGTTGCTATTTCTGGCTATTCTTGCATAATTATTTATTTGTTTATTAAGCAGTTTTATTGAGATATATTCACATACCATATGATCTATCCAAAGTGTATAATCAAAGCTAAGCCTTCTTTAAAAATAAAGTATTGATATGAAAAAAAAAATCCAATATCATGTTTGGCTTATTTAAATATTCAGTATGGCAGCTCACAGAAGGAAATTAAAAACAGCTAACCTAACTGTGGCAGATGAAGCTTTTTGTGGATCCCAGAAAAGATCATGATGTTAAAGCTCATCCATTCCTGTGGGTGTGGATTGGATTCAGTGGAGGGACTTTGATGGGATTAGTTCGGTGAGGCAAGTCACGGGGTGAATCTTGGTCCTCTAGCTGGAGTCCTTTATAAATGGAGGACTGAAATCAGCAGACACACAGAAGTGGCAAAGACAGAGAAACCCCAAAATGCTGAGAGAGAAGTACAGAGATAGAGAAACCTTAGAGGCTGAGAGACAGATCCAGGAGGCCAGAGGCTAGAATCAGTGGAATACAGAGGCATGGAAAGAGGCCCATGAGAAGCTGAAAATGAGGAAGTCTGGAGAAGAGGGAGAGATGAGCCATATACTTGATTTCCCACAATTGAGATCATAGAGAGAGAGTTTCACTTGATGCCTTGATTTGGGCAGAGCCACCATTTTACCTGATCACCCACAGCTAACCTTCGGTGAAACAGCATCTCTGATGATGCCTTGATTTGGACATTTTCATAGCCTCAGAACTGTAAGCTTTTAAACTAATAAATTCACATTTAAAAAGCCAACCCACTTCTGGTATTGCTCCCAGGAGCCTTTAGAAAATTAAATCATGAACAAACAAACAAAAAAACCCATGTTGTTTTCTTCTGCCAGTTAAATCACACTCTCCCTACCTTTTACCAAATATAACTACACAATCTATTGGTCTTAGTAAGTGCATTGTGTCCTTTAGGGATGTCTTCATTCATAAATTCTAAGTGAAATTTTAACTTACATTACCATAATGTTTCTATCATTGCCCTCTTAAGTTGTATGATTAATTTCCTCCCAATAGATTGCAAGCACTGTGAGAGGAGAGGTTTTGCCATCCTTGTTATAGAAATATTCCAAGTTTCTAGAAGAATTACTGACATCTGAGATGTGTTTAATGAATATTTCATGACCGAATGACCGGATGAGGTTTAAAAATATACAACCTTGATTAAATACAATTCTTCACCTACTCAGCATTGACTATCATTAGCTTAACTTAGCTGGAAAAAAAACACAAACCTACAAACTTCTCAACTTTAATTTATTAATACTTACACACTATATTTTTCTAGCCACTACCCTAACACTGTCCTAGATTTTTAAAAAATATTTCCTTCCCATTTCAAATCTCTAGTACATCCTCCTGAGTCTTCACTATTTTCTTTTGGTCTTGCTTCCTATTTCACTGAGAAATTTGTTCAAATCAGAAGGGAATTTATACAAACTACTAAGAGCATTCATCTTTACCCATGTACTCTGCCCTTTTTCCTACCATTACTGTCCTTGCTCCCATTAAGCCATCTCCTCCACTTGACTGCCTTATCTGAACCCATCTTCTTATCCCAATCCATCTTCCTATTCAATGACAAAATCCAACAATTTTCATTCTCCTGAACCATTAGGTTTTTTCCTAAATTTAATCTTTCCCACCTCCATACAAACATGCTGTTAATGTTCTCTTCTGAAAAAAAAGAAAAATGAATTTTCTCCCTGTTTTGGTTTGCTAGGCTGCCTAAAACAGACCACAAAATGGGTTGGCTCTTAACAGTAGGAATTTATTGGCTTATAAGCATACAGTTTTAAGGCTGAGCAAAATGTCTAAACCAAGGCATCATCAGGCCATGCTTTCTCCCTGATGACTGCCTGCCATTGATCCCAGACCCCTCTGTCACATGACAAAGCACATTGACATCTGCTGGTCTCTCCCTTCTCTTCCAGGTTCCATTGCATTCAGCTTCTTGCTTCCATGGCTTTCTCTGTCTTTGCCTTAATTTCATTCTCTATAGGACTCCATTTACAGGGCTAAGAGCCACTCTATCATGTACATTGAAGTGTCTCAGTCTTTGTTTGCTATAATCATACCACCCTTTAGATAAATTTCAAAAGCAGTTATAACTTTTTTTTTTCCATCAACATGTATGAGACCAAGCATCCCTGGCTGCTACAAGAATTCAGCAGACAGGTATAGCTATGAAACAATTTTATTTTTAGCAGGGGGAACAACGACAGCACTGAACAGCTATATTATAGTCTAAATTCTACTTAAAGGCATAATTTTAATCAAAAAGAATAAAAATGAAACTAATTTTTATATTTTTGTTACTGATCATATCATAGTTCACATAAATTTTAAATATGATTTTAATGTCATTCTCTTACAGCTTTGATGATTTGCACACTCATTTGTATTGTTTAATGTTCAAATATTCCTTCCTTGTTGATTTACCTTTTATTTAATATGGAGATAATATTTAATCCTATGTCACTATGTCACAGTTTATAAAAACGCTATCAAAAGCTACCTGTAACAAATATACTTGTACAACTAACTAAGCAATGTTTCTGCCAGATACAGATGGTAGTAATTGAATTGGTCCCATTGATATTGTACTATATTGGTCTGTAAACATATGATATTCATAAACTAGTAACTTTGTCTAAATTGGTGTTTACTAAAGTAGGTTTGAAAAGTATAATTTCACTTTAGATGATCTTCAACTACGTTCCAAGATTATGCAAATGTTTTTCTTGTCATTTATAGGCTGATTTTTTTCTTACTAAATAACCTCTTTTTGAAAACAAGTAATACCTTCTGTATCTCATTACAACATTGACAAAAAGAGCATGCTAAATGACATCTAACAAATTGTCTTTTTATTAGACAGATAAAAAAATTTCATCACTTGTTTCCAGCATTCAATATGGAATTATAATAATTCTCTTTGTGATAACTATCAATACCAAATTCAAGCAGTATTAAATACCTTAATTTATATTAAAAATTAAATATTTAACATTTTAAAATCTTTATTTTTAAAATTTATTATAAAATATTGTCCTTTATAATCTTAATGCATTGAAAAATATCTCAGGGATATAATTCACATGTTGACCAAAAGCAGATTCACACATATGCAGAGTAGGTGTTGGAAAGAAAAAACTGGGATTTGACATAAAATATAAATTATAAAAATTCTCCAATTCCATTAAATCAAGTTGTTATAGCCTGCTAGTTATTGTTTTTCTCAGACTAAACTTTCACTGAAAATTCAAATGTTACTGAAAGACTAACACAATTGGTCACAAACATTTCAGTGTAAATCACATTTTTATTGATATTTTCCATATCAAGGGAAAGAAAGAACAAGGAAATGAACTACTCTTGTTAGTATACAAAAGAAATGAAGACGGAGGTGATTAAGATGCTACAAAAGGCAACAATAGCCTGCAGGACATCACCCAAACTTTTTTTCTCTGTTAGGAAACATTGGGAAGTCAACCTCATACCCAGATATTAGTCGTAACCTGGGGAAAAATATCTTAAAAATCTGTAAATGGGAAAGGTCTACATGCAATCCACATATATTTCACACTGCAAAATGTGTATAAATTCTTAAATTGCTTCAAGTTAATAGGGAAGTTTTCAGATTAAATGTTTCTGACTCCCATTGTCAGAAGTATTTTTAAATAATGGATTTTCTACTAAAAATAAATATATATATCTTTGAATGTACATTAATCTATATTATTATTCTAACATTGTGTCTTAAAATAAGCCTTTTATTGTTTATTAAAATTCTGCTATAAAATCAATATCAAGATCATTCCCTCCAGGATTTTTATAACTAAAAATTGTACATATCTGGTGAAATGTTGGATTTCTACATATCTCCTTACAGAGAGAAGATCAGAGAATGTTTCTTTAAACATACTTCTGGGTAAGATATTGCAATTTGGGTGAGGTCCAGCATGGTACTTTGTACCTAGCTCGATACATAGTTACTTCTGTGGAATAAATTAAAAAAATTATGTCCCTGTCCTCCAAATCTTAAAATATCATTGGTGAGAAGTTCTATGTATATAAATTAGTAGATAAAAATAAATTAAAATATGATAATGTAAGCTTTAAATGATTTATAGGCATGATAATAGGGCAAGAGTAAGAAGAGGATGGTAAATATGAAGAATCTGTGCTAAGAACAAAGGTAGTCAGCGTAAAGCAGACTCCTTAAGGATGATATGTTCTCCAGTAGACTTAATTAATTATTGAGTTAGAAGTAGTAATGCTTGGGTGGGGAGATGATAAGATCTGTCAATTTGAAATAGGCAATAAAATATGGAAGAGTATAGTCAAAAGAAGAGCTATAAGTGTAAAAATGTATACTGAAGGCAGAATACGGAGAAACTTTAATGCCAAGGGCCAATGTTGAAATTTGATTGAGGCTGAACTCAAAACCCAGACATTTTGCCCCTAGAACCTGCACTCTTTTCTAGGCTATACTGTTTTAAAATCAATTTTTTTAAAAATTTAAGCTTTAAGGCCAATAACACCTACTACAATCTTATAAGAATCCCACAAATATTTCAGTATTATTATTCCCAATATCTAGATGTACCTAAATATTTTTAGGGACTTTCACATGCCAGGAACTATTCTGATCACTTGATGGACACTATTATTATCCCCATTATAAAGAGGATATGTAGATAAGTTGAAATGCATTAAATGGAAGTAGTTACATCAGGTAGCGGAGAATTATAAAATTTAGATGCCTGAGGTTGAAGTTCAAGCCAAAGCAATTATTTTTCAGGGCTTCTTCTGTTGAGAGAATATTTCTTCTCAGGATCCTATTATTTATTTCCTTTAGAATATTGAGACAGGGTTACCAA
>JAQZBX010032729.1:0-25717 GCA_029593785.1 Cabassous unicinctus
AAAAAAAAAAAAAAAAAACATGTTTTATTGTGTCTAAAGCAAAGCTTTAAAGCTTTAATATCTGTGATTATTGGTCATAGCCAACCTTTATACAGCTACATGGTTCAGATTTAAATATCAAACACATTGTAATTTAGGTAATAGTTCATCTCAGATCAATTTAAATGTCAAGATTTCGCTCAACATTTAGATTAATAAGTAATATAATTCATTAATGTAAAATAACATTATCTTTATTAATTAACTAATGAAGAATTTTGAGTTTGAGAGAAGAGACTCCAAACCACTATCAAATATCCACCATATCTCATTTGTTTGTAACTAGACTTCTGAGGCTATTTTTATTCCCTGTGATTTACCATCAGTATCCTCTAGGTGATAGTTGAGGAAACAGATGCTGGGAATCTCTCTCCACTCAGTTCCTGAGAGGAGAATTCTGACTCACAGCCGTGCCAGCTCCCTGCTTTGTACTCACACATGCAGAGGGTGGTGGAGTAAAATGTAAATGACTGCCTGATTTCCAGTCTCTCATTGCCAGTTTCCTCAAAGTTTCCACTTACGCACTTGACTCCCTTACCAACTTCGTTTGAAGTTCCCATTCCAAAATCCTGAACGGCGTGTTCCCAGGATACATTTAATTTTTTTAAAAATTCATTCAGTGGGGATTTTCCAATTGAAATAAAAAATACATTGAAAAATGAGGGGAATTCTTTTTGCAGTTTTTTATTCATTGTCCATTGGTAGTACTGATATCTGCAAAGGGGAGATGCAAAATTGTAAAATGTTCCCCTCTAAGCACACTTTCTTGTGGAGAAACGATAAACCTCCCCCAAATATCCTGTACCCTGATATTTAGTGTAAAAGGATTTGAACTAAGAGCTACATCTGTTGGGAGATTATATTTAAATTGTTAATAAAAATTAACGTTTATTAAATGTCTGCAAGGTATAGAGCTTCGTTTTTTGTGAATCTAGACTGACAAGAATATGGGGGGGGGGAATCTATGTGATTTAAATACTATCTAAAATGGATTTAAAACAGAAGCACTACCCACACATTACAGATTGAGAATTCTGTTTCTCAAGGCAGCAGTTTCTAGTCAAACTGTTATTTTAAGAGAGAAAGTAACTCACTGACCAATCTATGTTTTCACAAAAAAAAATTTTTTTAACTTACCTCTACTCCTATTTAAAACAATAGGCTCTATATGGGTGAATTTTAAATTAAATTTCATGTAAAGCAAGTGTTACTGCATTGCCTAAAAGTTTTATCTAAATCTGTTATCCAGTGTAGTTTAACTATAGCCTAGAATAATTAATTAGGAAAAGTTAACAATTGTTACTGCATTTTAGATAAAATGAGTTTAAATTGATGGATTAGATTTTACAACATAACTCCAGCACCTTCTGGTGACAAGTCAATTTACTAATGCAAGGGAAATCTGTCTGGGAGAGGTGAGGAAAAGGGGTTGGTTTGTTAGCCTATAGGTTAAGCAACCAACTGAAGACTAAATCTTTGCTTTTCCATATAAAGTCATCTACCCATACTCAAGTTTCCCACATGTTGTTCACTGTGGCAGAGTGGGCACAGTGCCTTCTGACCACCAAATAAATATTTCTTACCTGCCACCAAAAGAAAGTATATTATACCAACTTCATAGCATTCTAATGGAAAATGAGGCACTTTGAACAAGAAAGACTACTTTTTTGAAAAAGTTTTGGTAAGATGCCTCCAAACAACTTTAAAATGCAAGAGATTCTCCAGTGCAAAATGGCCTAATCTTTACAAACTGCTATACAGTAGGCAAAAGGTCGAAATGAAAATTGACATTTGAAAAAAAAAACTCATTCCCCAATAATTCTTTGTACATATATTTTTAAAAAGAAGAAGGAAAGAAAAAGAAAAGAATAAAGGAAAAGATGTTCAACTATGGCTGTAGATGAAGCAAATAACTGACGCTTAAGAGGTACACTATTGGGCTCTATGTGTGTATGAATACACCAAAATAACCAACTGATTCATTTAGACATTGGAGCAAAGAAATTCAGTCTAACTTGCTGTATGGTCCAAACCCAGCAAAGAGTTAGACACTGCACTTATATAAATGAAAAAAGACGGGGTCAGCAATTATGCTTGTGGTGACACAGGCTAAGGAAAGATTTTTAAAACACATACTTTAACCGTGGTGTATGAATCACAGAGCTACAATTCCTCCAGTAGACACAAATACAATTGCCGAGCTTCAGAGTCCCCAGCACCAACAAGGGTAAGACACTTATTTTAATGTATTTCTGATACCATCAAATAGCCTAATAAACGTGATAGTGAAGGTCAACTCTGTAGTATCTCAAGAGTTAAGTTCTTTGTTGTGATTAATTTTTAAAGTATCCCAGTAAAAACCAGGCTCAGGCCGGTTGAGAGAAATCATGTTCCATAATGAGGGTTGGCCTGGACCAGTCCCAGTAGAATTAATTTTGTGCTGTTGAACACCTAGATAAATTAGTTTTGCTTTAAATATTGCGTCCTAAAAGAGTTAAAGGAGGGAGAATATCAATCAATAATTTTTAGATTAACTACTTTGTATATGACAAAACAAAATCAACTTTGGCATTATAACTCCTCACTCTGGCATTTCAGATGAACCTCAAGTTTATAATAAATAATTGGCGATTAGAAAGCCAACCAAACCTGTGCATTTGTTTCTTGGTACAGAATACTAACTCACTGCCTAGCTTGTAAAAAGAAAAGATGACTCATACATTTTGCAAAATTACAAATATTATTATTTTTATTTATTAAAATAATCATACCTGAGAATTAAGAGCCTTGAAAATATATGGACAGATTTCTGTGAAGATTTTAAGTGGAAATACTGCAAGTTAAACTTTAAAATTAAGTGAAAAATAATATCTCAGTTAACAATGTAAGGTTCCTAAAATTATATTTTATTTGATGAATTTCCCCCAATGTCTACTCATTACTTCCTTTTTATAAAATTGATTTCCATTGGAATATTTGTGCAGAATTAAAAATCATGTCTATAAGTGGCTACAAATCGAAACCAAAATTCCCTGCATTTTAATGGCTTTCTCTGCTTAAATACCTACCAAAAAGGTAAATGCAAGATTCATTTCCAAGGGAGATGAAATCTGGTTTTTAACTTGGTCAATTGCCCATATAAACAACCTTCAATGTTATTTGGTCATCATTTGGTAATTAAAATGGCAAATCATAACCATGCTGAATTTACATCCATGTGCCTAAAAGTTATTTAGCAGCTAGCTAGAGATAGAGGAAATGTCTCTTTAACAGATTCTTTTACGAATACAACCGCAGGAAGTATCAGGCTTTCAAACACTCATAAAAACAAGAAACAGTTGAACAGTGGCACCCAGAGGTGAAAAATATATTACTTCTAGAGATTTATATGGTTAATCATAATCTGTTTTTCAGTCATCCTTTTTGTCACTTCCAGATTTTTTTTCTAATAACGTACTAGAAATGGGTTTGTCTTAGCTGCATATTGAAATACCACATTTTAACGAATAAAAAATAAATATTTTACTTTAGAAAAAGTACTTTGCTTCTGGGTTAAATTTCATAGCAATTTTCCATCTTCAAAACAATTAAAAAAGCCAACTGAACACCAGGCAAAATAACTTCCAGAAATTGAATATAATGCCCACTTCCTTACTTCCAGACTATCAAAATTACTAGGAAAAAAAGTTTTTAAGAAATGGTTCTGTGACTACAACAATTTTTATTCACCCCAAATTATGTTTTTTCCTAAACATCTTTATGTTGAACTATTGCATGTCCCGAACCTAAATTATAACCCTGGGGAGATTTTTTAAATTCCTTATGGAACCCTCTCAGCCACCGAGGGGATGGAAATGGGAATGGGTGCTGAGCAAGAAAGAGAAAAGGAAATACTTTTTTATTCTGCAGGAAGCTTAAAAATAACAGAATCTATTTTGATAAAATTAAAATGAGCCTACTAATTTTTAATTAAAGAAGCTCCCGTGCCTTTGAACCTACCAACAAGCAGCTGCTTTTGGCTGCTGCTGAGTTTCCTAAACTAAACTGCAGGAAAAACGCCTCCTCCGGGTCTAATCACCTTCAGGGAGCCTCAAATAAACCTTAGTTTGTGGGTCCAGCTCAGGTCAAAATTTTTAAGAGCCTCAGAAGAGCAAGGTCTTATTTTTGTTCCTGAGCTGAAATGCACACGTATAGTTAGTAGAATGGGTTTTTTCCTGGCCGGTTATGCCTAATCTAGCACGGATTTTCTTCTGTTACCGAGTTTCCATTTACCTTTTGTCAGGCGTTTTCTCCGAGATGGCGCTGCCTCTTTTTAATCACCTAAGAAACGTTGCTGTGACAAGCTCCAGAATAATGTTCATCCTTTCTTATCTGCATCTTCTGCCTAATGATGAGATATGGGCTTCCATAAACTTGAATAAGGCAGGAAAATGCTGCCAGAATCATTATCCACTACTTTAAATTGGAAAGAAGAGATCTATCCCTTTAAAAAAAATAGTAATAAAATATAGCCTAATGTTAAAAAGCCTTCAGCTTTTCATATAAGAAAAAAAGGAATTGCCTAGTGCTATTCAAAAGACAAACAAAATACCTACATTTCCCACAATCTGAAATCCACATCAGAACAGATCCTCATTTTGCATATCAAGCAGTGTTCAATTGTCTGATAAAAATGAGAGTTACGCCTGCATGAAAGCTAATATTAAAATAATCTCTTTTTTTTTACATATACTTTCCTCTTGTCTCTTTTTCCCTGATCCATAAGTAGCAGTGTTGCTGCCTAAATCAATGTTTTGGCGTTAAAGAGTAGCTTCTACATAGCCTCTAAGTCGCCAAGCACGCTACTTGCGGGTCAATAGACTGTGAACTGCCTGCCTGCCTGCCTGCTTGTCGCTAAGACTCATAGAGCAAAATAGCAGGCTTTTTCGTACTTCAAACCACACCATCATTGCCCATCTTTGGTGATTCCATTTCAGCAATAGCTTGAAGAAACACCAGGCTTACAGCATTTTGGAGTAGACCTTAATGTGGCTGCTGCACATGGGTCATATTGATCTCTCCAGCCGCTGTTAAAAAACCCACAGCTGTTTGGAGGTCTGGGCCCAGCGTGTTGATCCAGCGGCAGGAGATATGGGCGCCACCTAGTGGATTCTGTTATCTGGAGGAGTCGTCAAAAGACTGTGGGGTTACACAAGATTCTTAGGATCCTCACAGCCAAGCTATAAAATAAAATTGTCTTCAAAATATAATCGAAGCAGCGGAGAAGGAAGCTTATCCAAAGGAAAAAAAAAAAAAAAAAGCTTTTGAGTTTACATATAAACTCAAAGGTCTCTTTTACAGGAATTTCAAGACTAGTTCTTCTATACGAATTTTAAGTCTTTGAAATGCAAAAATGCTTTATTGTTATATCTTTATTAAGAAAAGGAAAATATGAAAATATATTTTGCTAAGATAGTACCATTTTCTATAATATGCTATTTACCTTAATACATTTATAATTCAGCAAACCAATCCAAATGGAATTGAGTCCTTATTTTTCCTACCACCTGATAAATACATTTTGATTAATGCCCTTGGGCCTTAAGTCTTAAAGATCCCACTTATAAAATGCTCCACCAACTCTTTCTCCCTTCTTCACCCCAACACCATCCATTCCTAATATCCCCCAAAAGAGATCTTACTCATTTCCTCATCTATGCTTTGCACATGTATATAAATGAACTGTACTTCAGTTCTCTTCTGTGCAAATTTGTGTCTATTACTCAGTTTAAGATCAAATTCAAGATACAATTACTCAGAAGTTCTGTCTCTGATTGTAATCACTTTCTATTTTATGTTTCCAAATTTATTTTATGTTGCCACTGGTTTATAACTTCCTAAGTGTCTTATCTCCACAAATAGTAATTTTGTGTCACTCACAGCCTCTACCTCAGTAGTGCCTTGTTAAATGTTTGTAGAATAAATAGCTATGACATAAGTAGATGACTGCTCCTATCAGGATATGTTAATAAATACTCTGGTTATTCTGCCCTTTTGATAGGCTAAATGTGTCGATAATAACTAACATGACTAGCTTCTCTGAGCTGGCCCTGTATTAAGTACCTATACATTTCCTTGTGCACGCTCACAACAACCCTATGAAATAAGCTCTACTACTATCCTTACTTTATAGTTGAGGAAAGCTGAGTCTGGAGGGTTAAGAAATTCATCCAGTTGATACAGGCAGTAAGAGAGAGAGCTGGAACCTGAACCCAATCTTTCTGTCTCCAGAGCCTATACTCTGAATCGCTACACTATGTTGTCTTTATATTTTCTTTTATTATTAAATATATGATATGCCATGATCTTATTACTGGTTGTATCATATTTCAGTGACTCGCTTTACAAAAATTAAATTGATATAATTTTATCCCATGCAAAGCCAGTTATTTTAGATAGTGCTAAAATTATTCAGGTTGTTCATATTTTTTACCATGTTTGTTCTTCAAAGAATGAGCTTACTATAATCAAAAGATTTGTACAGAGGAAGGAAAAGAAATTACTTTAATGATCAAAGGACTGATGTAGGAAAATATGCAAGCTGAGTGCATTTAGCTAAGATTTCAACAATGAAGTGGAAGAACTAGGGGAAATGGGAGATCTGCTAATAACTGTTTCTTTGTTTTTTCAGTTCACCTGACCCCTTTAAGCATTTTAATTTAGAAATGCTACTCAGGGTCCTCAGGCTTGGCCCCATGAGTAAGCAAATCAGGAACCACCTGTGGGGCTTCATTTCAAGGGAATTGGAAAGGGCTCTTCACCCCCCCTGAAATATTTGAAGATGTTTAAAATTGCATTCTTAGAGCTTCTTGCATTCGACTTAATCCGGAAAGGTGCAACGCTGGTCATAAAAATTTCAAAACTGGAAATTTGCATGTCTATAAACAATAAACTAGACAGATAAATCATAGTATATTCATACAATGAAATAGTATTCAGCATTGAAAATGAATGCACTAACATGGAATATAACATGAATTATTCTCAAAACACTTTTGAGCAAAAGAAGCAAGATGTAGAAGAATATGCATAATTCCATTTACATAAAGTGCCAAAACAGATAAAGCTAAACTATATTGTTTAGGGATGCATAACTCAGATGGGAAAACTACAGAGAATGCAAGGGAATCATGCCACAAAGTCAGATTGGTGGTTGCCTCTGAGAGGAGGGGGAAAGAGACATAGAAGGAAGACACAGACAATTTCTGAAGGGCCAGCAATGCTTCATCAGATTGTATATTCATGTTGTTATATGCTTTTCTGTTTGTATGTTATACTTTGCAATAAAAGTGTAAAATAAGCACAACCCATGGTCATCTCAAAAATACATCTGGAAAAGAGATTATATGAAGCTTAATTCATCATTTATGTTCTGGTGGAAATAAATTTATTAGTTCTATGATTGCAAGCAGACCTGGGAGGAGAGGAGAAAAGAGCAAGCATGAAGACTTTCAATTCTAGAAGAGGGTAGTGGTTAGAAAGTGAGCTCTGGGGTCAGAAAGACCTGGATTTGAATTAGAGCCCTGCCACTTAGCAGCTGTGGGAACTTGGGCTGGTGTTTAAACCTCTGACACCCTCTGCTCCCCACTTGTAAAATGAAGATTGCAGTAACTCCTACTTCAGGGGGTCATTGTGAGACTTAAACAAGGTCCATTTTAGATAAAGTTCCTGGTTTTTATTAATCACTCAATAATTGTTCTTTTCTTACCCTGAGGTTAGAAGTAGAGGGAAAAATCACCACAAGGAGTAGAGAAGGAGAAATAACAGAGGGTGCACTTGTTCTCTTTCTTTTCCATTCACCACACTGGCTTCTTCATAAACCACTCACTGGAGACAGCTCTGTCAAGAGTCACCGGTGACCTTCTTGTTATTAAACCCAAATGAACATCTTTTCTGTACATAAATTTGATATTGTCGACTATGTCCTCCTCCTTGAAACCTTTCTTCCCTTGGTTTCCTCGATACCCTGAGCTGTCCCCTTCTCGCCAAACCCCTGCCCCACCTAGCCCCTCCCACTGCCCACTGCCATGCCCCTGTCATCTCTCTCCCATCCTGCAACAGCCCCTTAATTGATCCCCTCCAGTGTGACCCCTTTCCAATCCTTTCCCCACACGGCCGCCAGAGGGCCTGTCCTCATGTGTAAACAGCATCCTGTCCCTTCCTCAGACCTGTCATATTAACTCTTCTTAATATGACTTTTTAGCCCACACTAGATGCCTTGAGGGATCTGGTCTCTATGTCGTCACTCTAACCTACCTGAACTTGCTCAGACATTCTTGCCTTTCCACCACCTGCTCTCTCTGCCTGGAAGTCCCAACACTCCACCCTACCCTTCACCATATCGCTTGCCTCACTTATAAATCTTTAAAAATCTCAAGAGGGGGACTGATGTGGCTCAAATGGTTGGGCATCCATCTCCCGTATGGAGGGACCTGGATTCGATCCCTGGGACTTCCTGGTAAAAAAAAAAAATTAAAATTAAAAATTAAAAAAATCTCAAGACAAGTCTCTGTCCACTCACCACCTACCACTCACTCCTTTCTAGATTGGAGGACCTCCTCTGTAATCAGTATGATCCCTGGTCATTCTTGAACCACGGCACTTACATTCCCCGCAAGACTGCAAACTTCTTAAAGGCCAGTACTATTTCTTACTCCCCTTTGTACACTACCACCTGACACAGTGATCGATAAAACCTAGTTCATCGAATTAATGCATCAGGCAAACAATTGATGCTCATTCCTTAAGTTTACAGGACTACCATTGCCTCTACTCCACTGTGGCCCCAGCACACCGTCGTTTTTCTAGAGGGGAAAAAGAGTTAGGTATCTATACTTGTGCTCTTGAACCCTGTCTTCTATCTTCTAACACTTCTTGCCTTGTCACATTATTATATTTATTCTATGTCATATTTAACTTATCAAAAACTTTACTAGTAAATTAAATCTATCTGGTCTTGTTCAATACACAGTGCGTAACTGGACAGCCAAGGGTTCAAATCAGCTCTACCACTCACCAACTGTTGAAGCTTGGGCAAGTCCCTCAGCCCCAGATTTCAGTTTTCTCATCTGTAAAGTGAGGTTTAAAATATCCACCCCCTGGCTTTCTTGTGGTGCTAAATGAACTAATGTACATAAAGCACTTAGCACATTACCTAGAACAAAGAAGTATGCAATAAATATCTGTTATTATTCATGCAAAATTAAGACAGTTACTTTGCAGACTATAATTTGTTAACCAGTCATTATAGTGCTCTGTACTTTTCAAAACTGAGAGAGGGAAGCAGATGTGGCTCAAGCAGTTGGGCACCTGTCTACCACATAGGAAGTCCTGGGTTCGGCTCCCAGTGCCTCCTAAAAAAAAACAAAAAAACAAACAACAAAAGCAACTCAGGGAAGCTGATGTGGCTCAGTATTTGAATGCTGGCTTCCCAAATATGAGGTCCTGGGTTCAATCCCCAGCCCCTGGTACCTAAATATATACATATATATTTATATATATATATATTTTCAAACCCTAAAGCTTATGATTGTATTATCTATATTTTAACAATATACAACTACCCTGCTTATTTCATAACTAAGAAATGCCTAAAATAGAGCCAATTAAATGGAAATATAAATAGATACCACTCAGAAAATGCTAACATGTTCACGATGTAATCTACATCTTTTATTAAATACACATTAATCGTAGACACTATTCACTGGTGAAACATGCTTTAAGAACATTACATGAAAAGTCCAATATCACAAAATTTTAACCTTTGCTATTCTTATTTTCTGCACTTAATAATGCCATTCAAATCTTGTTAAATTTAAAGTGATGATTTTGAAGAATGCAATAAGAACAGAAAAATAAATATGGAGGAAAATAGAATTGAGTAGATAGAACTATATGAGGACACTTGTATGACTTTTATAAATAGGAGGACAAGATCTTTGGAAGATGTTCTTGATCTTTAATATATACTGATATATATTCTTATTTTAAAAAATCACAATGTATATGAGAGAATGTTTTCATCCTTCACTATTCTGAAGTAAAGGGTCTGTCAGTTTTTCTGTGGAACTTACTTCCATCTTCCAATTTGCCTCCCCCTCCAAAGAAACACCAAACATGAGCTGCTTTATTTAAAAAGGAGAGTCTCATGACAATAGAATTATGATGACAAGCATTTTCCACACTTTATTCTTCATGCCCAGAGTGACATTGGTAAGATAAGACAATTTAAAAGTCAATAGCACATATTTTGAAGTTTAAGCTACCATGTTTAAAAAAAAAAGTCATTTCCTTAAACAGGAAATGTATTAATAATGGCACAAAAGACAGTACAAGTCATACTATAGAGTACAATGTTTCCTTTCAGAGAGAAAATAATATCCTTATTCTCAAAGGGTAGTAATTCTTTAACACAGTTGTTTAAAAAATAAATAAAGGAGGGGGATTAAATCTTACCACCTTTCATCTCACATTCACATATATTTGCTGAGTTCTGATCATTTAAAAAGTTAGTGCATTTCACTGAGGATTTAAGTTGAGACTACCTGAAATTTAAAATTGCATTAATATTCTCTTGTTCTCACCAATCAAATAACTTTTCTCTGCTATTATCCATCATATTTTTGCAATTGATCCATTCTGGTAAGCATCTTTTCCCAGAAGGCCCTGTAAATAATGACATTAAAAGAATACATTTTTACAGACTCCTAAAGTTTTTAGATTTACTTATAAATCAGGGATTTAAGCTGGAAACATTGTTGGTATCATTTAATGTGCATTTTATTTGCAGTGACTTTGGATTGGATGGTGTCAAGGGGAAAGAAAAAAAAAAAAACCCAAACAATGTAAATGTGCAGGAATTCAAAGTCTTGAGGAGTTACAAATAGTATATTTTAATTTCTTATTAGCTAAAAGCATACAACCTTATGTTGTTTCAACTCCCTACCTAACTCAACTCTCCAACAGGCTTGATTTTTCCATTCTTACCTAAAAAAAATAAAATTCCCATTTAATTTTAATACAAAACTTTTACCCAAGTTTACGCTCATGCCTGAGGTGTGTGTGTACTTAAGTTCCTTTGTGAGTCAACCAGCTACTAGGTCAATCAAAGGCATTATTGAAGCCATCCTGATATACATTAAATTCTATTTTGTCTGTCCATTTCATGCAGACCATCAAAACACATCAGAATGAATGATGAGCTAGTCCAAATTGTTTTTTCAAAGTAGCTAACAAACAGATTTCCTGGAGTCAATGAATGCCAGTGGGGATGATGCCCTCACTGGATTCCTTCAGTTCAGTGAGGGGCAGCATGTTTAGGAGTGAATAGTTACAGAACATTATTAACCTGGTGGAAGCCTCTTATTTTCCAGGCTCAGGACATAAGGACATCTCCCGAAACAAAAAATTATTTTACTTGCTAAAAATAACTTTCTGAAACAGGACCTCCCAAGTCTCCAAAAGTGTTTCTTTGCTTTTGAATCAGTAGTCTCACCATCCAGGATGTAGATTATTCCTTGAAGATAACTTTTGATTAAATACTGCTTTGAGGAGTAATTCAGAAATGCTTTTTCTTAAAGTCTTATTTTTGGGAGCAAAGAGAATTCGTTTGGGCTTGCAAGCAGAAACAACAAAGATGGAATTTTTATTCTTTCCTAAAGGGTAGAGGTTGCATAAATACGTCAACCTTGAAAAGGCACAACTTTTTCATGAATTACCTCCAAATGAGATTTTAACCACAAGCTTAGCAAGAGAAAACATGGTAGCATCAAGTCCACCTATTTCAATAGACTTGGATTCATTTGAACTGAGTGAAAAAAAAAAATTACTCCCATTAAATCGATTTAGTAAAAGCCAAAATATGCCCATGAGCATGGTGTGGGTATAAAGATGACTCACTCTTCCACTGTTTCTTGAACTGTTTTATGGGAAGGTGCCTGTCACTTTGTGTGATGTGATTTAAGGGGGAGTTAAAGAATCTACAAGTTCTTCTGTCATTCAAAAAGCAAACAGACAATATAAAAATTTTCTGTCCCCAAATAGCTTCCTTACTCGTGTGAAACTTCACCACTCTATTAAAGTAAATAAAAAAGTAAGTCAATATATTCTAAGAAGACAGAGGCCATACTTGTCTTATTTGCAGTTCTAGCTCTAGGATGAGGTCAGTGCCTGGAACAGTAGCTAATTCATAAATATCTGCGGAATGAACACGTTTACTGGTATTTTTATGCAAATTAGAATTTTAATTTTGTGTTTGTTGCTTTAAAAAAAAAAAAAAGTAAATCTCTTTCCAGTCCATAAAAGCAAGAATTCAAAGAAGTTATTGAAAAGCCAAGGGAAAGAGAAATTTAGGATGAATAAAGAATACTTAATCTTTCTGAATAATGGGGATGCAGGCAAATTATTTGTGTTCTCATTTGTAACAATTTTTTGGCCAGCCTGTCTACAATCTAATAAATGGAGAGGATAGAATAATTGTTCTCTTCGGATACATGAATTTGGTAACTTAATCATAGAGTACAATCTTTATCATCAAAGTTTTGTGACCCAAAGTTCACTGAACAGTAGTGTCCTTGCTTTCTGAGATCCTATAAATCCTAATTTTAACCTTATTTAAGTGAGCAGTTGACAAAAAATAATTCTAGCACATAGATTTTCACTAGCCCTTCCACAATATCAGATTTCATAGTAATAGTATTGGCTATTGGGATTGAACATTAATACACGAAAGAAGGACAAATATTGATGCTGAAGGCATAAGTTTATTTTTTATGAACATTCTGACATGAATAAAGTTTGATTTTTCCTCCCAGGGGCCTGGGCTCCTGTGTTAATTTGAACAGCTTATAACCTAAATTCTGAATAAGGCATGTGGGAATAAGTTAAATGGAGAGCGTGTACTGTAGTATTGTGCCAACTATTAGATTACCTTTTAAAGAGGAGGAAATACGGCAGCTTGCATTTCAACACTTCAAAGAAAAAGCAGTAAGGTTATGTTAAATTCAGGAAAGAAAATTGTTTAGATGCATCTTTGTTAACAATTTGGAAGCATCCATTGTATTACTTCTGTAATGTTATTGAGCTAGTTTTATTAAGGCAAATTTATAGCAATGTTAGAAATTAATACCACTCTTATTTCCTCCACTGTCTGACTTTATTGAATGCCATGGGGCATATTAATCAGTAAAGCCAAGTAGTGCATGAAATAAAAGTATAAATTAACCTGTAACACGAATGTAAAAGGGGTTTAATAAAATAGAAATAAATAACACTTTAATGATAATCAACCTGCCCTGTCTGAGCCAGGCAAAAATGGTGATAATGCCAAACACAGAGTTTAGAGAGCCCTAGATATTTATGTAAGGTTAAATAGAAGAACGCATTGACGTGGAAGTCAACAATGACAATTACGGCCAAATAAGCCAGAATGATGTGCTTGAATCGTGGTACTGTCAGTTCAACAGATAAATACATGTACTGCATTAAAAGAGTTTGAACACTGAGCAGCCAACTATTCTAAGTTCCCACTTTTTGTCAAGTGGTTTAGAAGAAAATTATTATCTATTGGGCTGTTTCTCCACACTATATTCTATTACTTTAAAAAAAATTCAGTACACAGTTTTCAAATTTATTAATGTAAACTTTGTTTTCTTCAAATATTTAAAAAATATAGTATCTTACTAAAAATGTTAAATCTCGGGAAGTGGCTGTGGCTCAATTGGTTGGGCTCCCATTTATAATATGGGAGGCCCTGGGTTCGATTCCCAGGGCCTCCTGGTGAAGGCAAGCCAGCCCGGGCGGTGTGGTGAGCTGGTGCAACAAGATGACCCAACAAAGGGAGACAACCAAACACAGAAAAACTCAAAGCAAATGGACATAGCAAGCACAAGCAGCAAGCGGGGGGAGGGGTAAATAAAAATAATAAAATAAAATAAATCTTTTTAAAAAAATGTTAAATCTCCTATCTATCCATAGTTAGGATCCAGTTTATTGTACCTTTTCTTTTCTCTCTGGACCAAGTAGAATACATTATTAATATGTCATATCTATAAATTATAACGTTTTTTAGAAAAAAAATGTTTTTAGAGAAATTTTTATATATATACACTTATATATAACTGGATGATACCGTAATTTACTTCCTTCCAAAAAAAGTGTTTTCTATTAGTGTATAACTGAATCAACCATAGTAGCACAGTGTAAAACACCCACAAAATGAAATTGAAAGCTTTTCAAAAACAAGTAGAAGAATAATCTCAACTCCTAACAGAAAAACTGAACTAGCCATTGGCTCTCAGTCTTATCTATAAGTCTATATTTTTATATGTCAGGGGTGAGGGCAGGGACTTGTAAAACCTGCTGTTTTTGTAAGGACCTGTTAACCTTACCAGGTTGATGGAAGAACAAAGTAAAATAATATGTTAACATTTAGAATAATAAAACATGCTCCCCAAATATAAGCTGTTATTATTAATATCCAAAGAAATAAAATACCCTCTTATAGCTTTACTCAGAGTTGTTCTCCTGGATTTTAGCATTGACTGTATTAATCAAGAAAGACAATATAGGGGAGTGAATGTAGCTCAAGTGGTTGAGCGCCTGCTTGCCATTTATGGGGTCCTGAGTTCAATCCCTGGTACCTCTTGAAAAAAAAAAATGACAATAAAAAACCGCTTTAAATCACATTCTAAAATTATGTGAACAATGTCTTTTTAAATTATACTTTATTTTAAATTATAATTATACTTCCACTTTCAAATGCTGATGCTAAATCAATTCGATTAAAATTTCAAGGACGCTGCACCCTATCCCTAGAACATTATTCCCATTTTGTCTCCTTCTAAAATCCTCCTTAACTCCCACTGATCCTAGAATGAAGTGCTAAAACTGCACAGCTGCCCTCTACTCCTCTTTATGTACCCAAGGTTCCTGTGCCCTATTCCTACTGGGCCACCTTTCCAACACTGCCCCTTTGCTTATGATCTACTTTCTGCCTGAAATATCTTCCCTTCATACCACAACTACCTACTGCACCCCTACCACCATGCCCACAAAGTTGTTTTCAACCTTCAAGGCCCTGCTCAAATGCTATTCCTCACTAAAGATTTCTGATCACTCTAAGATTGCATTTCTTATATTTAAACAAGGAGGGAACCAGAATTGTTGATGCACATACCTTCATACCTTTACCACAGAATTCTAAGTCTTATACTGTTTTGGCCATATATATACTTCTTAATATTTTACTATATGGGTTGCCCCAATATTCAATGTCCTTGGCAATGTAAAGTTAATGCTTAGTTACAAGGTATTTGTTATGGAATTTAGAAAATCTTCAGTAGAGATTGTTTAGATTTACAAAACCCCTCGTAACATAATCATGAACCCTCACACTGGGAGCTGATTGTTTTCTGGTACTATCAGCAAAGTCACCAATTCAGGTATTTGAGTATCATTCTAGAGTTCCTTTCCCTGCAATAGAGCAGAAGGTAATCTAGGATGAACCCCAATATCTATAATATGCATGATATTTCTATAGTTTATTTAGAGACCATAAAGGAATTCAGCTATTCTGAATAATTTTACAATAGTGAAAACCTACTGACCCAAGGACTTTGTCAAGCCTAAGAGAATAATATTAAATGCCACCAGACTTTTCTATTTTATTAACTTCAAAATTGGAAACTAAGTCTGCATCATATTAGAATGCACAGTGATTCTGGGGGGACCTCCCCTCACTTTCATAATCTCAAAAATATGTCAAATCATTTACATTTTAACTCCTATTCTTTGTTTCGGGGGTGGGGAAAGCTGCAGCTGGGACTGCAAGCAAGCAGCCACAGAGATTATGGAGAGATTTTGGCTGATTTCATTTTTAGAGAAAAAATAAAATTTGGAACAGGATTTTTGGTTTAAAAAAAGAGGGAAGAAAATACTGCCAAATTCTTGCCTGTCTATTATTCTTAGCGGTATCGTGATTATTTCATATAATTAAAGAATAAAAATTGACCCTCTGTGACTTAAAACTGTAATAGTCTAGCACATGGTGATTGTCTGTGTTCTAAACATCTATGTTATAATGTAAAACAACAACAATAACTATAATGTTATAGTAATCCAGCCAGAAAAACCAGACTATAAAACAGTATGGGCTCCCCCTGCTGTTTCTACAGCTAAACTCAACTAACATTTCCGGTTGCCAGGGCTTGGTGCCCTGATTTTCTGGCTGATTCATAAACAAAGGACAAATAAAACAAAATTAAAATACCATTATGTCAATAAATCAGTGGGTCGAGGGGAAGAGGAGAAAAGAAGTAGTCCATGCATTTAATATAATAAGTGAGCTTGTACATGAAGGCGAGCCTTGCCTGGAATTCCAAAAGCAATGCTAATGAGTTTCTGGGGAGCTGCAAGGCTGTTCTGGCCCCCGTATTTAGATTAAGTTTCCCAAGACTGACTTGCTGTGGAACTTTGTCAAATCTGAAAATCGTGTAATGCCCTTTGGCAAATTGGACACGGTGCCGCCATCACTAAACCCTGCAAGTGCGACACCGTAGGCCAGCCCGAGCCCAACAGGGCTCACTAAGGGTATTATTTGGGAGAGACCGTAATGACATTGAACAGGAGGCTAGCTTAACATCTTGTCCAAGTGAGCTCCCAAGCCTCCTCCGTGATGGCTGCCTGGAATTCTGTAGGCTAATGAGAGGAACCATCTGTAATACTTTGCTGGCAGATGTGACTCCCCCATACTGTGCCAACGTCTCCTAATGGAAGGGTCTGTGGAGGGTTCCAGTATCACTCTGTGAGGAAAGATTTTAGATTTAGCAACCGTGCGATTTAGGGGCCAAAAAATATTTAATTATTCATATAACTGCATATTAGTATGCCTTGTCTTTTCAAATGTGAATATTGAAATGAAGGCGTGGGGGTGTTTATTGTGAGTTTTTATATTTTCATGTTCAGGGACACCCACCTATTGCAAGTTAAAAATGATATCCTATAGTTTATTTCTCATGTAAAAATTTTATTGACTATTTTAAATGAAAGGGGGATTCAAACTGAATGAACTGGTTATTTGCTATCACTATTTCAAAGTCATCAGAGAAATCTCCAAAAAGGAAAAATATGTATATACTCAGATATGTTTTCCGTCCTGCCTGCCTGCCTGCCTGTCTGCCTTCAGATGTGTTCATTTGTAATATAGGGTTAACTTCAAATTTTATAATATTAAAAAGTAATAAGAAATTAAACTCAAATGATATATATTAAAATCTTTATGAGTAAATTTCAAATTATGATGGAATGACATTTCAAAGCATTTACTTGGCAGCATATGGGAAGTTATATAAGGATTATAGTAGGTATCAAAATATTTTAAAGCAACCATTAAACAGTTTTAAAGGTAGACCTACAGTGCTCTAATCACAAACTCAGGATTTAAAATATGTACTTATATACTACAAAGCTGTTTTAAAAGAGTGTAAGTGATTTTATTTTGCTGTAATTCTCACAATTTTATGGCAATTCAACTCTATCATTCACTCCAGTCTCAATTAATCCACTGCCATTGAAAAAGCCTTGTTAAAATTTATTTTTCAAGAAATAATAATATTCCTTTTCAGGTACTGATTTGAAACACTCAATTATATAAATTCAGTTTTCATGTCAAAGGAGATACAAGAAACACACATGAGACCAGGTCATCTGAATATTTTAACATTTTTTAAAAACTTGGGCCTTATTATACACCAAAAGTTGGGAGATGCTTAAATACAAAGAGAAAACGTCAACACTTAACTTTGTTGTAGCAAGTTTACGTGAATGTTTACTATGACAGATGCTATTTTTAGCAAGTGTAAAATAAGTTTAAAATATGCTTAAAAGAGTCGTTTATATAAACCTCACATACCAACACCATTGCCAGATATTTTTACTAAATGTATCACCTAGATAAGATTTGAAGTATATTTCCCCAACAAGGGAGCAGTATAAATTAGACTGTGAGGTTAGGACTATGACAATTCTTTCCGACTGAAACCTCCTCTTAAGTTAGATTTGCCTTCCAAAAAATACTACTACAAGAAGTTTCAGTTTAGATTATCTTTATTCACTACAACTGACATAGATATAGACATATAAATGACCTTTAAAAAGAAAAGTTCTTCTTTACAACCTTCAATTTGTTTTCACAATAAATTCCACATAGAATATTAGTAATAATAATTTATTTTAGCAGTAAGTAATAGAGTTATAAACAGCTCCCGCTATTTAATGTAAGAAATGTCTCAGCTTCAGGTTTTATTTATTAGCATTTGAAGGCCCTCCATAACCCTGGTAAGATCAATTATGGCTTAATTAAATGAGAAAAATGGCTGGCCAAAGATTCTTTGTTCTTAAAATAAATACTGTAGGTTTTCAGTTTTCCTGCAAATCATCATAACCTATTTTGAGGAGAGATTTGGCTCCAAGCTTGTCTACTTCATACATCCCAAATAAAGTATCTTTTGCCCAGAATTTTTATATTTTTTTCATAGTGTATCAGCTACAAATATCATCTTAAGGGGTTTCTGCTTTATTAACCATTTGAGAGTTATTCATCTTAGAGTTATGCCAGGACGAGGTAGCAGAGCCTGTTCACAGTAGAAATTATTTGCTACTTAAAAATGAACACAAAGTTAGACTTACAACATGTCCTCAGTGCTGTATTTGTGGTGAAGTTCCAGAGTTATTACATGCCCTAAGTATATATTCAGATATATCTACAAGTGAAAAACAAAAGGCTAAAAATTCACTGGCAAAAGATTGAGCTTCTCCGTCAACATAGCAGAAATATTTCAAATAAATGATCTCTTCTCAAATCCTTTGGAGAAACGATTGCATTCGTCTGGCCTTTCCTCTCTCCGCCCTGCCCACCATTTTTCTCTATTTTCAGCTATAATCCCGCCTGCTCCTCTCTGGCCACACTGCAATGATTCCCTTTTATGTTGATGGGGGAAAAAATGGGGAGCACGAGGGATAAACGGAGGTAACAAGAAGACAGACGCCTTCTCAGGTTTGAGAGCGACAGCGTGGCTCCCATGTCCTACCACTAGCTGGCGCTAGAGCTCTAAAGATGCAGTGAGATATTGCGTCGTACCTTGCTAATTAACAAAGCTTTTAAAATTGATGTTAGTTGTCCGAGAAATACGTGAAATTATTTCAATTATGAACATGTAGTAAAGTAGCAGCAAAGAGGTTGACATCCCGATGAAAATAACTCCATTTTATGAATCCAAGCTTTTGTTTCCCCCAAATAAAGAAATGTATCAATAAAGAATTCGTGGTTTTGAAAAAAAATTTTTTAGCCAAATAATAAACCGAGGAAAAGACTCTTTCCTCCACAAACTATTCACTATACATATAAAACTGTACAATTTTCAGGTTATAGAATGTTAACCTAAAGTGCCTTATGATGATGATGATGATGATGATGCCTTTAGTTTAAGACAGAAATGTCCGACACATCAGGGTCACAGCTCCTATTTCACTCTTTACACCCTCCTTCCTCGTAACTAGCTTCAGCTTTCCTTTCCTTTGCACATATGCTACGAGAGACCGGCTTTCTTTTCTCATTCTGCCCTTTCTTCTGTGCCCTGGCAGACTCCTCCAAGGCGTTGGGTTCTGTGGGGAGGAGCTGGCCAGCCATGTAAATGCACAGAATACTGTTCACTAAGGAAAAGCTGCCCTGGACAAATGAGCAGGAAACTGCGTGGGGTTCATGACCTAAACTATCATTATGCTAGTAAAATACGCTGAGATTTAGGTGTGGATAGAAGAAAATCTTATGTGAAAAATTCAAAGCATGTGCTGCCATGGAAAAAATTCTTTTTCATTTGAGAAGATTACATGTGTATTCAGTGCATGTTTAAAATGAGGAAAATGATAGGAACTGACTTGGCAAGATTCAGACAAATCTACAGTGAAATACCATAATTTTAAAAAGAAATATTTTATAGCGTGACTTGTGAACATCTGAAAAGACTGGTAACATTCATTCGAACCATGTGGCCTATTACCCACCCCACCCCTCATTTCCTGCCGACGTATTTGAGAATGGAGCGCTTGGGAAAACAGAAAGGCAAGAAACTGGTTTTCGTGAGTTCTCCTTTGACTTTCATAAGCAGAAAAATTTCAAGCTTTCCTTCCCTCACCCTTACCCTAGTTCCTCAAAGAAATAATGTTAGGCTTTATCTTGGGCGGACTTGCTTTACCCTGTACTACAAATGAGATAAAGCATGCTTTCTGTACTTACAAGCCAGGTCCTCTATCGGCCATACATATACATGTGGTGCCTCAAAGGCTGCGAGTTCTAAATCTTTTCCTGATGTGCGTTTTCCCTTAGATATCATTGTCCTTTAATTTCCCAATAAGGTCCCAGAAATGAACCAGAACAGAAAGTGGTCTGTAATAGAAACTAACAGTTTGTTTTGATGGCTTTTCAGTCTTCCAGTTGAAATCTCCTTTATGAATGCTTTTCTAATGACACCTGGGTGACTTTGATGTAGGAAGGAGCATTCAGAAGGTGAAAATTAAGTTAAAGGGAAAGTTTCAAAAAAGTCTGAAAGGCGTAAATGCAATGTAGAAGCTCAAAATGCCTGCATTGTCATGAAGGGTCAGATTTAATCCTTTGCAATCAGTTGTAATTTTTTTGGGCCTTTCCAGGAGACATAATGACAAGGGAACTACATTAACCACAATTCAGAATGTCCCAGTGTTGTGCTAACTGCAGTTAAGTTTTGTTACTTGCTGGCCTTTACCTGTAGATGGACTGCAGCAGGTGCTACTGAAACCAGAAGGTGCCTCGCAAAAGCCTAGTGCATGCCTGATTCAGTTTAATTCATATTCCATTCAACATGCCCGTTTTATTTCCAGTGGAAATTGCTCATTTAATTGCACTGTAAGTTTTATGGGGTATGCCCCAGGCTGCGTTCTTTATGCTAGGCATTTCAGTATTTATGGGCAGAGCTATACCCAAAACTTCAAACATAAAACAAAACCAGCAAAATATGCTCTCCTCTGGCTCTATAAATATTTTTCACCGGTTTCATTATTTTTTCCAATGAAATTAAATGTGTGTTAACCCTGTACCATAGACTATTGCTTGGTATCTCCAGAGCTGCTTTTGCCTTTCATATGCAAAATCTGATATGGCTCTGCTTTCCTGCTTAAGAATGAGGCTGCAAAAGCAAGCATGCTCATTCTGTGTAAGGGCTAGCTCTCCAGTAACAAAACGGACGCCCTCTGTAGATTGGCTATAGAATTTTTATCCATGAGACTAACCTGGCTTTAAAAGGTGTTTTGTGTTTTATTTAAATGAACTGTACCCACTTCTAGGTCACATCTACACACAGAAAATACACACTGGGGTGACAGATCTAATGCATGTGTTGCAGAATAGAGCTGGTTTAAAGAATTAATAACTTATGTCAGCCTCCTACTGCAGGTGGTTCCTGTGTTTTGGGGTTGAGGGAGACAAACTTATGATTCTACCAATGGCAAACTATGCAAATGCTAATGAGAGCCTACTGTGTTTTAATAAACCTATGCCTGTTTCTTTTTACTACTGGTTACCCCACTATATGAAACATATGAAAACATGTTTCCAGGAAATTCCAGAGTTTTAGACAAATGCTTCTTGATAGGCCATTAAGGTCTTTTTGGAACAGTTTCAGTGGAGTGTTCTACACAGAAGCCTCATCATGAGAGTTTCAGGAAAGGCAAACAGCCAGAGAATAAAGACTGTCAAAAGAATCGCTACTGCAAACAGAAAGAAGAGAGCTTTATTAACAGTATAACAATTCATGAATCAGGTAACATCACAAGTAAAAACAGGTGTTCCAAAGCCTTCCTGAAGCACTAGGACTTTATAGTCCAAAAAAAAGGCAGGGTGGAGGGGAGGGGAATAGCGGTTATCAGGAAAATTCTGTTCAAGCTGTTTATAGGAAAATGGAAACTTGTCCGGAGCTGATTGGTCAGAGCTTAGGTTTTTTTTTTTCTTGTCCTATTTCGTGTAAGTCTGATTCTCCAAGCTGCACACTCCTGAAGTCTGATCGTGTCAGCATAGCATCCACCTTGTATGCCTCCTTTGCCGGGAGCCATTTGTAAACCAGGGACTGAAGGGCAGTTTAGAGTTCCTTTCACATTTCCCCCTTTTCATCACAATCTTTTGTAGAAAGCATCGCTGATGAAGATGAATTTGGTGCTGTCCCACGCTGCTAGGCAGATATCCTAGGCATCCACGGAGCTGGAAAGCTCCATTGTCACGTCCCGTGGAAGAGGGACTATGTTACAGAACTGTGGCCAATTGAGACAAGTCTGGGCAAATGGATGCCATCAAAGGTCAGCAACAAGATTTCTGAAAAATGCAAGAGGAATATTATTTGGGGGCAAGAGTATTTGGGAGTAAGTGAAGGTAGTTATCAGAAGTTTTGTACTGTATGGCATAAGTTCAGGCCTTGAGATCAAAAAGCCTGATTTACCCATCTTGATTTTGGAAGAGAGAGATTATTGAACCATAGCCATTACTCTGAAAATAAAACAATGAATTAAAGATACTATTATAATTATAAGGAGCAAAAAGATTGACGGTGTTTGAAATATGCCCCTAATCTAGTCTCCCCAAGATCCAGGATTCAACCAGCTAAATAAGTCCCAAGCCCTGGGAGTCCCTAGTTCTTGCAGTATCCGAATCTTTTCTTTGATATCCTTAATATTTTGTTAATTTTGCCAGATGAATTTACATAAAAGCAGCACTGCTTCCCTAAGATGACATGTATCCCTCCTTGATGAGCTGTGAGGATATCAAGTACCCTATGGTTTTACAGGACAGCCTTCTCCAGGCTATCTACCTTGAGTTATAAGTTCTCTAATGCCTTGGTGGTATTATTAAAGGTATCCTCAATAGTTTTGGGACATGTTTTGGATGGCTTTTTCAAGTTGAGGAATTCCATGAAACCATAATATACTTCTCAGTAATTTCCAACGAATACCAGGCCTTTCAGTTAATGGGTTGTACTCTATAGTGTCCCACTTAGGTCTAAAATGTTTTTGTTTTTTAAATTGACTTTATTTTTTCCTTTTGGTGTACAGTTCTATGAGTCATTGCAGTGTAGTTGTTATAATAAGCTGTGGGAATGGTTATAAATGAGTGAAGTACTGGTAGGGACTTGTGTCCAAGCAAGGCCTGAGAATTGTTCTAGATACTAGATAATACGATTATAAACGTTATAGACAAGGACGATACTGACATTCCAATGCCCTGAAAAGTTTCCAATGATAGAAAAGGCTTTCATTTAGCTTGAAATCCTAAGTGTCAAGTATATCATCATCTGAGTCCTGTTTGATTATCATGTTATTGTAGAAAGGATACCATTTGCCTTCCTTTTGGTCAGACCAAAGGGTCTGATTGCAGAGATTGGCTGGATAGTTCCTAGATAAGGTGCAGAGCCATTATTGTTTATATAAAGATAGAAATTATTTACAATCTGGGCAATTTTGCTATGGGAGCCCCCTTTTCTTTAAGAGTAAGATAAGTTCAATGGGGTGACCATTTCTGATATTTATCTATTGAGTGCTTATCCCTTTTGTCCCATACTTGCACTGTGTGAAATCTGCCTTTTTTGTCTATCAGGTCTGAATGTCTATGGGTTCAGTCAATAACTGGGACCTTTCTGGTGAGTCTAAATTAGTGTAAACCCAGCAATTTGAAAGATTTCCCAGGTCGGTAGCCCTTTGTATGGCTGGGACAAAAGGATGGCAAATGTCAAGGGACTAGGAAGGAAAGGAAAGAATGCATGTTTCTTGAGCCATAACTGTTGGGGAAAGCTGTCCACATCAATTGTCATCTACTTCTGAGTGACCTGAAACTCCTCTTAGCATGAGTTTGAGGTCACCAGTAGCTGTGCTTTTCTAATGGTTAGGTGGTTCTCATTTAAGTTGAGATAAGTGTATCCAAGGGCCTACACCAGCAGATTTAGCAGCACATTCATTGGTGAAGAGGACCTGATAAGGTCCTTCCCATAAAGGTTCCAAAGAGTTTTTTTTATTAAAGTCTTTTCTAGTACACAAACACCCCACACTGCAGATTTGGGTCAGTTGGAGTCAAGCAATATTCTCCTCCTTCAAAGTCTTCTTCAACCTGTCAAACATAACTACTCAAGAATAGTTCATTAGTGCCTCACAAAATTTAAGTAGGTCTTGTTGGACCATATTAGGGTCTGTAAATAATATGTGAGGAAGTAGTAAAGGTCTTCGGTAACAATTTCATGGATTTCTGAGGGGGTTAAGCGAAGGTTGGGCAGGACTAATGGAAGTATTTTAGGCCAGGATAATTCTAGAGAGTCACCAGTATGGCTAATTGTTGTTTGATTATCCTGTTGGTCCTTTCCACCAGGCCAGAAGATTGAGGATGATATGGGTAGTACAGCCTTTGATATATAGGGAAGACACTATATTTCTTTAATTTGGACTGTAAAATGAGTGCCTTGATCACTATGAAATGCAGTTGGGGTGCCCCAAGTTGGAATTATATTTTCAAATAATTTCTTGGATACAAAAGAGGCAGTAACTTGTCCACAAGGGAAGGCTTTTACCCAGTGAGAGTACACTCAAATCATTACCAGCATGTATTTAGATCCGTGAGAAGGGTGCAAGCTGGATAAAGTCCATCTGCCAGATGAGCATTAGCCCAGAAGGTAAAAGAAAACTTCCCATGGGAAACCTTAATGGCTTTCCTGAGTTGTATTATTGATGTGATTGACAAAAAGTAGACCTGGTTGATATAAAACCATCCACACCAGTATTATTCCATTATTTCTATCATTTTGGCTATTCCAAGGTATGTGAATGAATGAAGTGCTCTGAACATTGATGATTTTAGGGCATCTGGTATTACCAGGCAACTGTTAGGCCACATCCATATGTTTTGGGTAGAGTCTAATTTTACAGCCTAATTCCTTCCATAGGCACTTCTCTTTGGGAGTTCCAATTCTTAACATCTTATTAAGTCATCGGGGTTGCAAGGGGACGACTTGATCTAGTGTACAATGCTCAACTGGTTTTGGCGAAAGAGTTCAGACTGCTACCTTAGCGGCCTATCAGCCAAGTCATTTCCCTTACTTTCATCTGAATTGAGGTATCATCTGGGGGAGGGGCGCGGGAGATTAGAGTTCTAGCTTTGATAACTGCAATAGGCTTGGGGAGCAAAACAGCTTCTAATAGGTTAGCTTTATGCTTTTCATTCCCAGTGGCAGTTCCACAGAAGGTAAGGAACCCTCTCTGTTTTCAGAGCATACCAAAATTATGTACTACACCAAAGACATATCTGCTATCAGAGTAAATGTTTACTCTTAACCTTTTAGATATTTGGCAAGCTTGAGTAAGGGCTATTAATTCTGCCTGTTGGGCAGATGTTTCTTTAGGAAGGGGACTGTTCTAAAGAATCTCTGTTAAGCTAGTTTCTGCACACCCGGCTTGGCATCTGCCATCTGGGACTTCAGTTTTGTTTTGTTTTTTAAAGATTTTATTTATTTATTTATTTTTATTTATCCCCCCTTTGCTGTTTGTGCTCGCTGTGTCCATTTTGCTTTTTTTTTTTTTT
>JAQZBX010032730.1:0-25722 GCA_029593785.1 Cabassous unicinctus
CGCTGTCTCTGAACACAGTCATTCAGCTCTAAATGGGGCGCCTGTAACAAGCGAGAAGTGAACTTGGGGAGCACTGCCGCCCTCCCGCCTCCTCCCTAATGTACGGATGAATGGCCCGGCAGAGGGGGGCAGCGCAGCGGAGGGGCAGGGGCTGGCGGCCACAATTCAAAGGGACCTTCAAGGTGTGTGCCCCCGGCGGTAATTGGAGAGGAAGCTGCCTTTCCCGCGCCGATTCCCTGCCTTTTTTCTGGCTTTAACAAGCATGGTGCTTTTAATAGCGCTTTGAGTACCATCTCTTTAGACGCCGCTCCCTTTTTAAAGCAGCTTTAACTATACTCTTTCCGTCGCTAATGTCTGAAAAACTTCTACCTTTAATCATTGGCGGATGAGGCCACAAACAAGCGGCCCCTTTCCTTTTGCAGTTCCGTGCTGGGGCGGCGCTGCCTGGCCGGGGAGCGGGTGTGAGCAGCGGCTGCGCGCAGAGGGGAGGACTGTGGCTGGATTTTTAAGTGTCCGAACCTGCAGGGTGGAAGGCAAAAGTCCATTTGACAGCTGTTAACAACACGCTTGGATTTGGTTCATTAAAACCAGGAAAAACTGAAGTTAGTTTTGTGGCTATGTCAGGATCTATCGCTGTCCCCCAACTCCCAACACACGTAGTTTGCTGCTTTTCCTTTTGGGAGCCAGCCTCAGCTGGTCCCAGGGGTGAGGTCCTTGTGTGAGATGAGCTTTTGGGTGTTCACAAACCCCTTCTAGAATGGGGAGGGTCTCAGGGGGCCGGCTCCCAACCATGGGGCAGGAGAGACCAGCTTCCACACAGCTCTTAGGGTACACACAGAGGAGTCAGGGCGAGGCCTGAGCTGCAGGTCCCTGGGAGGAGCTCATGGCTCGGTGGCGAGGCTCACAAACCCAGGACTGCAGCCCCTGAGCTGCCCCGTTCCTCACCGGCATCATGGCAGCTTCAGAGCATGGGCTCCTCTTTCTGCAACTATTTGTCAAACCAAACTTGGGCAGAAGTCCCAGAGTGATGCAGAGGTGAAACCCTTCTCAGAGAGAGGCACTGGGGGAGGGAGACAGGCTTCTTTAGAGCTGCCCGGCATCTCTATCCCCAAGGCACCAGGCAGGAACGCATCCCTTTGATCCTTCTTACCTGAGTCGCTGTAGGGCTCAGGTCTGGGAAATCTAGGCAAGCCAGTCTCTCACCTGTGAAATGTGGGTGATAACAGCTCCTACATTCTTGGGGGTGGGTGGGTGATGCTGGTAGAGTACTTGGCACACTGCCCAAGGCAGCCCATTCATTTGTCCCTGAGGTCTAAAGATCCATTGGATTCCTCCTAATTACCTGGAGGCTGGGTGGGTGGGGGTCTGCAGCCTGCTTCCGGGATACAGAGGAGCAGAAAGAGCTGTGGGTCTTCAAGGATGGCGAGGTTGCAGCTATGCCAGCACATTCACCACATCAAAATGCTCCTCGGTTCAGGATCCCCGAGGAGAGTCTCGTCTTGCACAAACCCACAGGGGAGCCGCGAGGAGAGTGGGCCGGGCAGGGGGTGGAAACATCACTCCCAGGGCTGCCTGGGAGGGGAATGCTGTGGCAGAGGAACAGCCCTGCGGATGCTGCCTTAGGGGGGAAAAGGGTCTTTGCAGAGATGGTTAAGTGAAGGCACTTGGGATGGAGAGCCGTCTGTTTTACCCAGGTGGGCCCTGATGCAGCCACGTGCCCATCTAAGATGGGGCAGAGGGAGATTTGAGGCAGAGAGAAGAGGAGAAGCAATTTGAAGCACAAGGCAGAGAGTGGAGTGATGTGGCTGCAGCCAAGGAAAGCTGTGGCCTCCAGATGCTGGGAGAGGCAAGGAAGGCTCTCCCCTCGAGCTTCCGGAGGGAGCACAGCCCTGCCAACACCTTGATTTTGACCCAGGGATACTGATTTCCGACTTTTGGTCTTCAGAACTCTGAGAGAATACATTTCTGTGCTTTTAAACCATCAAGTTTGTGGGCATCTGTTACAGCAGCCACAAGGAACCAGTATGGATGTGCTGGCAGAAGTTTCTAGTCCATGAACGAGGCAGGCGAGAACTCGAGGAAAAGTGAGAAGGTTCTGTGCCCTGAGGCCCAGCCAGGAAAGCTGGGCTGGGAGGCCTGGTGGGCGCAGGCGCTCTGAGACTGGGGGAATTCTGCGGCGGCATTGCTCAGGAGTGTGCCTTGCAGGGATGCCGCATGCCAGCACTCGGGGAAGGGGTGTCAGGCAGGCATGGGCAGGCCTGGGGAGGGGGCAATGCTGGGCCCCTAAGCCCTAGAGCAGGGGTCTGACAGGCCAGTTCTCATAGGTTCAGTCATAGGACGGGACTGAAGCCATGGGTCGCAGGTCTTTGGTCCCTGCAGTTGGCAGAACTGGGAAGGCAGGGGTGACACGCCCCACTCCCATTTAATGAAAAGAACACATTAAAAATAAAACAACAAAAATATACGACAATCTTTCAGTGGACAATTTCTTTTGCAAAAATGGGTATATTTTCCCGTGCTGTGTGAAGAAATTTTCTCAAAGTAAGGTCTGTTCAGAGTGCTATTTTTATACATCTCCTTCTTTTACACAATAGAATCAATATTGTGTATTAAATTTTTGGGTTAAGGGGTAGATCATTTCTATTGTATCAGTTGTAAGCTCTACTTGTTCCTATCTGGATAGCCATTAGAATTAATTTCAAAATGGAGTTTAGACTTCAGATATCAGATTTATTTCTTGATTGATTTTTTAAAAAATATTTATCGAGTGCTCAAAACGATTGTAAAAGAGACTGGCTCGGACGAGTCCAGAAACTTGACCCAAGACAGCCAGGGGTGGTGGCGCCCAGCTGTGCTCGCCACCATTCTGACTTCAGAGCGCAGCTCTTGACTCCTCTGCTGTGGAAGTGAAGGAAGAGACGCGCCTACCGCACCGTCTGTTAGAAGATGGGGTGGAGCGTCCTCCGACGGCGCAGAAATGTATTGTCTCACCGTTCTGGATGAGTTAATAGGGCCAGGCTCCTTCCTGGCCTCTTCCAGCTTCCAGTGCTCCTGGGCATTCCTGGGCTGGCCGAGGCGTCCCTCTGTCCCGCCTTGTCTTCACTGACCATCTCATCTCCTGTCTGTCTCTCCTCCCCTTCTGATAAGGACACCAGTCATATTGGATTAGAGGCGACATCTTCAAAAAGCCTTTTTCCAAATAGGGTCCCATTCATGGGCCCAGGTGTTAGGACCTGAACATATCTTTTTGGGGGGATACAAATCAGCTTGCAGCAGGCACAAAGCACGCTCTTTAGCTCCTGCGAGGAGAATTGCTAAATTTCTTCTCGAGGCACGGTAACTAAAGGCTAATGCTGAGCAAATGGACATCGTGGTTTCTGGCCGTGCGGTGTGGTGCGGTGCAGTGCAAAGTCTTCGTTTTCAGAGCGGAGGACAGACACGAGGGAGCCTTTTCTGCTGTTTGGAGGTAGCCTGCTGCAGCTGGCTTCCCAGCAGCTGGGTCCAGGCCAGGAGAGCTGCCCTGGAGCTGCAAGCCCTGCCTGCAGAGCCCACCTGGCCTCCCAGCCTGGTAGAAGGAAGCCAGAGCATCTACGAGGAGAGCAGAAGAGATATACATACATACATATATGTATTGCATACTGCTCAGTACACTGGAGGGACCGTGGCTGAGTTTGTATAAACAGAAAATACTGAGCAGATCTCTGGAGACAGCAAGACCAGGTGGCGGAAGGCTGTATGTAGAGCCGAGGGATCAGGGTCAGACGGCTGTGTGACTCAGGGTGAGCTTCTTACGTTCTCTGTGCTGCCGTTTCTTCATTAGGTAGTGAGGAAAAGGAAATATTCATCCTATAGGGTTGCTGAGGGCATTAACTGGGATTCAGTGTCCAGAAGGCGGGGCTTGCTGCTACTCTTAGCTTTGTGGAAAGGGCACTATACTCGGAGGCAACAGACCTGGGAAAAGGCCCATTTCTGCCACCCAGGGAGACCCTCTCTGAGCCTTGGTCTCCTCATCTGTAAACCATGGATGGTAATGCAGGATGCTAAGGAAGAACCAATGGGGTACTCTATAGAAGCACTGACTCAGAGTGGTTTTCTTCTCTCTTCTCTACTCCTTCTAGTCCTTCAGGGAATCTGCTTTTTAGGAGATTCTTTGTCTCCAATCTAGGTCCTTCAGGATGCCACCTGAGCCCATTTACTCCAGCTACCAGGTTAGTGCACAGACACTGAGCCATGCGGGGCCTGCTCTGTGCATGGCACGGTTTTGGTTGCCACGGGAAGGGGAGGAGAGATGCATTAGACGTTTCCTGTCCCCAAGAAATGTCCTCTCCTAGGGTTGCCAGATGAAACTCAGGATGCGCAGAGAAATCACTCAGAGCAGTAAGTGGGGGGGTATACTTACACTTGCACACTTATTTGTGGTTTAGCTGAAATTCAAGTTTACCGGGGCCGCCTGAGTCTTTGTTTGCTGAATGTGGCCACCCAAGGGCCCTCCGCCTCTGTGAAAATGCCAAACTTGCGGTCACTGCCTGGTGGTTTGGGGAGTCCCTCTGAGGTCCTTGGCAGCCAGGATCTGCCTCTGCTCTGTCCCTTCCTTGGTCAGGGGATCCTGGGCAAGCCCCGCCCCATTCTGTGCCTCGGTTTCCTTGTCTGTGCACGTCTCTCTCTGTGGTCCTTTCCGGTTCCCTTTCTCTGACCCCAGAGTTGGTGGCTGTATCTGGCCAGCCTGGTGTTTGCTATCGTGCAGACAAAATAACCTGCTGGCTTGATTGCATCTTTCACTTTCAAACACTTGTTTTGGCTTCATGTAGACGCAATCCGAGTGCCTCTGACCTCCCTTTCAGCCCCAATTCTCAGCACTTGTAAGGAAAAGTCGCCTTGTAACACAGTCCAATTCCCCAAGCTGGGTCTCCAAAGGGCATTTCTGAAGCCCTTTTAATTTCCAATCCATTAAAAAAATAAATCTTCGGAAGGCTTCGTACATAGCAGCGTGCTTTTTGCCTCGACAGCTGTCAAACTGAAAAACACTCCATGAATTCTCTGAGTAATTTAAAGTCCTCGGACTGAAATATGGGGCGATGTCTGCCCAACTGAAAGGGTGTCATTTGTACCCAGGTAATTCAAGTTGCTTGATTGTTTTTTTTTTTCAGGGAATTACTTTCATAAGGAAAAGGAGAACGAGTGCATTTCACTCAATTAGGATATGGGTGTTCAGATCTAACTTGTTACTCTACTTCTAATCGGTTCCACCACCCACTGCACCTCTGGGAAGGGCAATCTCTTAAACTGTCACTTGTTCTTTGGCAATAATTACTTTTGGATGTGAGCAAAAAGTTCATTTTGGGGGCTGTGTTTTGTGATGTGTGTGTAAATACATAAAATCCTTGTAGGGTCCAAGCCTCCGAATCACATAGGCATCCCCTTTCTTTAGAGATTAAAACCCTGCAGCCCCCGTTCGTTCTGAGCAAACAGTGCTATGAAATCCTGTAACAGCTCGTTGGGGATCTGGAGCCACAGATTTCCTTATTAATCTTACTAACACCTTAGAAGGTATGTGGCGCCTCCCAAATGCATAAGCTTCACGATCTTTAGTTTCTCAACCATTTGTCCTGCTGCCCTGAGCCACGGAGCTCTGCCAGCTTTGTTTGCTCCCCTCCCTCTCCTATGGTTCTTTTCTCTCTTCCTCGTTTTCTCCCTTCTTGGCCTGGAACTCTTTAGTCTCAGTAATGGGGCTTGATATCTACCACTGGGAAAACTTACTTCCATTTTTCCCCCAGAAAAATGGAACAGGTTTCTTTTAACTAGTGCAAGGCTCTCCTCTCTAAAAGATTTTTATTACTGAGTGCCTGGGGTCCTTAGTTTCAGACATTTATCTTCCAGCTAAGCAGGAACAAAAGAGGGAGGCAGCCTTCTGCACCCCGAGTTTCCGAGTAATCACCCGGTGGTTAAATTGAAGCGGCCACAACATCTTCTTCATTGTGTCACTTTGGGCTCGCTCGTTAATTTATGAGCTTCAACTGTCAAAATAGTTTGTGCAACGGACCCTAAAAATGGTGATGGAGCCCATCAATCAATGGGGTTTTATAGCCCTGGTCTCCCTCACAGCAGGCCTGCCTGCTGTATACAGCATGTTAAAAGGAGAACCACATGCACAATAGATGTGCCCAAAATGAACACATGATAAAATATAAAAAAAAATGCACTTCCGCGTGTGGGGCTCCAGGATGTTGAACGTACCAATAACGCTCCGCCCCGCGGCCCTCGTGGTGGCAGGCTGCTGGGAGGAGGTCCTCATCTGATAGCAGTGCCGTCATTGCCAGGGCTCCGTTGCCTGTCATCGTAGCTCAGCAGACTCAAAATGGTGTCCTTCAGAGCCTTTGGGCAAGCATGTGGTCAGGAGGTGTGGAAGTAGGGGGCGAAATTCAGCTCTGATGCCAAGGAGGTTTTTTTCCCCCCCATAATCCCTTGTGATTATGGAATCTAAATAGGTTTTCAACAACTCATAAGGCCTGTTTGCAGATTTAAAGTTTGCCTTCAGATGCTGGCCTACTTTTTGGAGTATATTTGTCAGACGCAGATCGCTTGGTAATGTATAGGGGCTCCTTTATGAGTTTCCTGTGTTCCTTCTGGATTCTAGGCCCTGCCTAGGTTTGTTTACCAGGCAGAATTTTCACTTTCACTTTTCTGATCATACATCCATGTTCATTATTGTAAACGTGGACAATATGGAGACGTATGGAGAAGAGAAAAGCACTTTTCCTTAATCCAGAGCCAATCCCTGCTAACATTTGGTATGATTTCTGCCTTCTATGTGTATGATTTTATATATATGAGATAATCAGTCTATATAATTTTGTTCCCTGCTTTTAGAACATTCTTTAAACATTTTGATTTTTTTCTGGTTAAATCCCATTGTTGTCATGTACCATAGTTTATTTAGTCATTTCCTTTATGTTGACCAATTAAATAATTTATCACATTTTGTTGTTATCAACAAAAGTGGCCAGGCTGACAAGTTTTCTTTGAAACATCCCAAATTTCATGTCCTTCTGAACTGTAGACTTCCTAGTCCCCAAATATCCTCTCTCATTCCAAGAGCATCATGAAGGCCCAGTGCCTTCTGGGTGTTAACTCTTGCTTAGGGTGCCCTTTCCTCATCTTCTCTCTGTATCAGATGAACTCCTACTCATCCTTCAAGACCCAGCTGAAACAGCCCCTCCTCTGTGAATTCTAGATTCTCCCTCCCCACCTGATTGACCCCACCCTTCTTTGCGCTGGTCTCTGTTAGCCCGTTGGCGGTATCCCTGAGTGATACTTAGCGGTCTCTCTGCCCTGCTCTGGACTTGTCTTTAGCTGCACAGCACATATCTAGCTCTGGGTTGCACCGTCTTCTTTGGTGGCTCCGGCCACCCTGGGCTGTCCCAGTTCTCTGGGCTGTGCCCAGCATGCTTACAGATGAACTGGCAGAGCGTAGCCCAGGCATTTGGGGACTGGAATGAAACAACACTAAAATGCCTTTTCAAGCTCACGGAACTCTTCCTTGATTTTCACTTCGGGTATGAGCACATTTCCCCAAATGTCCCTGTTGTTGATAGCTGCTGTCAGAGTTCATGATGGCATTGGTACTGAAAATTCCTAATTTGATATTTCTCTAGTGAATTTAATGAGTACGAAAAAGTGTCATTTAGAGCTAGTTTTCTCTTTGTGCTTTGAAAAATGAAATGCACGTAGTTATCTGTAAATGAGATAATTACCTCCCTACTTTGCTAAAGGCACCTACTACTGAGTTTTTTTAGCTTGTTTCACTTGATGAAAGCTTTACAAAATGGGGAGCCCAGAGCTGTTAATAGGCTTGTTGTAATAGTCTCTGAGAAAGGGAAATAAAAACCAGTTGTTCCAAACCAGTCACAGAAATAGCCCTGATGAAATGGCTGGCAGCTCAGACATAAATTTAAGTCTTGGTTGCATTTAGAGCAAATGTAATAATAGCTGCAACCAATATTTTTAATATTACTGATCTTTCAACAATAATTACCTAGAACTTTTAATGTCTGCAATTAGCACGCTAGCAATTCAGTGGCACAGACCAGTGGTGAGCCGCACGAAATTGGATACTTGCTGTAATTGGTAATTAATCACTTTTCATTACCGGGAAGGGATGTTGTAGTTATTCTGAATAGATACATCATGCTAATTACAGGCAAACACAAACCTACATGTTTGAATTTTGAGCTTTTAGGGAAATAAGTAACCCATGCCAATATTCTATAGAGATTAGCTCACCCAATTAAATGGAGAAGGGGCCGTGCATATTTTGACAAGAACCCACCAGGGCAAGACCCTGTTTCCTAAGGGTCTCGCTCACGTTTCCATTCATTTCCATGGGTAATTTCAACTCTCTGCCTTTATGCAGATTTAGAAATGGCTCCAAATATTTACGGGCGTGTGTGTCTCCCTTGGTGAGCTCTCGGCACCACGAGGCTTTATCCGCTGTCTCTTTGTTCATCCTGGCACAGCCAGGCCTCCTGCCCGGACCGCTCTCTCTACCCGGGGTCCCCCACTGATGCCTCTTCTGTAAGTGGGACTGGCATTTCCCCTGACTCGAGATATCAGGCGTTTCTCTGATCTTCCCAGAATCTCATTGGAATGTACGTCATCTGTCACCAGGCTCTGCCACTCCTACCTTACCAACCTGCCACCTTTGTGGCCCACCCCCCTTCTTGCAGCTGTGGCACATTGCAGGGCCTCCACATCTGTCCAAGTTGCTGTATCTGTTTCCTTGTGGCTGCCATAACACGTGACCACAAGCTAGGGGCGTAAAGCAACAGAAATCTATTCTCGCACCATTCCGGAGGCTAGAAGTCCTTGGCGTTTCCTGTGGTTGCCGACATTCCCTGATTTGTGGCCACATCGCTCCAGATTCTCCACAGTCCCATTGCTCTCTCCTCTTCAAATCACCTTGAGCTCCCTCCTCTAAGGGCACTTGTGATGGCGTTTGGGGCCCGCCGGGGTAAAGCAGGAGGCTCTCCCCATGTCAAGATCTTTAGCGTCATCACATGCGCAGAGACCCCTTTAAGCCGTGTGAGCTAACAGCCACGGGTTCTCGGGATTAGGATGTGGCTGTACTTTTGCGGGGGGCATCCATTTTCAGCCTACCAGAACTGCATTCAGGAAAGCACCACTTACGGAGAAGGGACTTACAAGGGGAAATAGATCTACAAGAATTAACGTGAAAAATCTCGATTCATGCCCAGGTCCCTGTCAATAATATATAACACGCTGAAAAAGATAGTGAAAGAAGAATCATGGGGACAAGCTAAACGGTTCCACCAAAGATATGACCACACATGTGTGCCCCTGAGGTGCAGGGAGAGGGGGAGGGTGGGATTGCCCCACCCACCTTCGTCACCCTCACACCTGCACCTGGAAGCCAGGTCCAGACGGAGGGCAAGAAATAAGGGCTGGTTGACCACCTCAAAGCCCTGCGTCCTCTGGGTTCTTCAGAGAGTGAAGTAGGAATGCCGTCCTGACTGCTCTCTTCCTTGAATCCTTGGTGTGGCTGCTCTCTCCCAGCCAGAGTTGCCACATGACCTGCCGGCATCACTCCCAAATAGGAGCAAGATGATGGAGAAATGGTCCTATGTAGATAAGCTACTTACAGGCAGCACGGTATGAAGAGGAGCCAACAACAACCACAGAACAGCCCTTTGTACTTCTCACCGGAACTTTCGTGGCCTGTAGCAGCCTCTTACCTTGTTCTCCCAGCACGAGAGCACAGCAGCTGCTTCTGCTCTGGCCACCAACTTCCATGCCCCTGGCGTGGGAGGGTTAACATTGGTTTGGATGCAGAGGATTCCTCTCCTTTCTCTTGGCATTAGGAAATAATTCCTCATGGGCATGTGAACAGAAAAGCAGAGGCCGGCACACATAGATCCATACACATACCTATAGATATGCACATACTGCTCTATCTATATATGTATATATATGTACAAAGAGAGACAGAGAGAGTCAGAGAGATTTAAAAGATATTTACCGAGGCAAAAATTCACACAACATAAAAGTTGCCATTTTAACCATTTTAAAGCAAACAATTCTATGGCATCGATTATATTCACAATGTTTTGCAACCACTACCACCACCTGATTCCAGAACATTCTCATTACCCTAAAAGGAAACCCCATTCCCATTAAGCAGTCACTCCCCAAGCCCCTGGCCACCACTAATCTGTTTTCTGTCTCTATGGATTTGCCTCTTCTGGACATTTACTATGAATGGAATCGTATAATGTGTGGCCTTTCATGTCTCGCTTATTTCACTCAGCCTAATGTTTTCAAAGTTCATCCACGTTGTAGCATGTATTAGGATTTCATTCCTTTTTATGGCCAAATAATATTCCATTGTATGGATAGACCGTATTTTATTTCCACTTGTCAGCTGATGGGCATTTGAGCTGTTTCCACCTTGTGGTTATTGAGAATAGTGCTGCTAAGAACATTAGTGTATATTTTTTGTTTGAACCCTTGTTTTTAATTCTCTGGAGTGGAGTTGTCAGGTCATATGGTGATTCTATGTTTAACTTTTAGAGAACCCATTGAACCGTTTCCATAGCTGCACCATTTCGCATCCCCACCTCCAATATATGAAGGTTACAATTGCTCCACATTCTTGACAACACTGGTTATTTTCTGTTTTTGTTTTTAAATTATTACTATAGCCATCCTCTTGGGTGTGAAGTGGTATCTCACTGTGGTTTTGATTTGCATTTTCCTAATGCCAGGCGATGCTGAGCATCTTTCCATGTGCTTCCTGGCCTTTTATATCTTCCTTGGAGAAACGTTATTCAAGTGGGCGCCTGATTTTAGAGTGAGTTGCAGGCGATGAAGCTGGCCTGCCCTTTAAGGTCAGTAATGGACACTGTGCCATCTCTGCCGGGCGGCCAGCCCTCTACAGTGACGGGCTTGTCAATGGCCTGCTTGGCCCAACTTAATACCCAGATAGAATCTTAAAAGATTATATGTGAAATGAGTAGCCATGTTGATAAAGCATAGACTCCTACCTGCACTTCTTCCTCAACGTGGCCCATTGCACGCAGCTTCTTTAACCAAGTTTCGTTTTCTTCCCTATTCCAGAGCCCCTGACTTGGTTCTGCATCCCACAGCACCGTATCAGCAGCGATCTTTTTCCTCCGCCTTTGTCACAGAGCTGAGTAATGATGTGACAACATGTGATTGGGCGATTGATGTCAAATGTTAGCAGCAACATTCATTTTCCCCTGAAATGGACAAAGAAGAGCATTAGTCATTTAGAAATTTTGTCTAGAAGCTACACCTGACGGTGATATTCCCAAATTGAATCGGGTCTGAAATTTAAAGTGGCTCTTAAGTTCTTCTCCTTTGATTGTTCCTCGGGCCGCGCAGAGTAGTGAGGGGTCGAGGAAGCAGGTTAGTGATGGGGATGCCAGTGCCTTTTGTCAGCCCCCTACCTCCCACGGCAGGAAGTTCCTGAGACCTGGTGCCGCATAAACAAAGGCCTGTGGACTCTGGAGATGGACAGATCTGGGTCCAACCTTGGCTCTCTTGCTTTCCTGCTTATGCTGAGCCTGTTTCCCCATCTGTGAACGCATAAGCCATGGGCACGGTGAGACGAGGCAGGGGGCATGTGTGCACGGGGCCTGGAGCCTGGCCTGGCTGGACACTGGACACCCGGGAGCTTTCTTTCTCCTTTTACTATACGTGGGCAGATAAAGAAACCATTCTTCTTCAAACCCATATTTGCTTTCCAGCCAGATTTTTAACCACAGAAGCAATGTCTGACAACCGTGCTGCCATGGCTCCCAGAATGCAGGGCACTGGCAATGGACCAAATGTTTTTCAGCCTGCCACTGACAACAGCTACAAAACAGCAGCACCAGCAGATGCTTGTGTGCTTTCCCTGTGCAAGCACTTCCACTCAATATCTCCTTTGTCCCCAGAGTGACCGCACGAGGTCGGAGCCCAACTGCCCCTTGCTTCTAGCTGGGAGCACATCAAGGCCCTTGCCTGGGCCCACACAGGACAGCAAGTAGAGGAGCCGGGATTCAGACCCCCAAGGAGGCAGCCTGCAGAGTTCAGGCTCCTAACCAGGACCCAGCTGTGCTGTTGGGCAGGGTCTGTGTGGCTGTGGACGTTTTCATGCCTGGGGACAGCTCTGGGGGCCGGAGGAAGACTGACACCTGCTTCTACCTGGCCAGGTCATTCCTGGGGAAGGGCCTGTGTGTGCAGCTTTTGGCCTCCTGGGTAATTGGAGCATCTCACCATGAACTGGCAATGGACAGCTCCCAGTGTCCACAGTCGCTGGCATTAATTGAGCTCTCTGGATGTGCCAGGTCATTAATCCTGTTTCATGGATGAGGAAACCAGAATTGAGTGGCTGGCAGCACTGTTTTCCGTTCCTTATAGACGAAGCTTTGAGCGATCAAGTAGGGTGACAAGGTCTCGGGGCCCAAGACAGCTGGCATTGGAGCCCCGTCCTGCACTTAGGTGGGCGGCAGCCTGTGCCTTCAGGGGTTTCTCCCCAAAGTCCTGCCTCTTGCCTCCCAGCTGGCCATCCCCGTAGCTGCACCATGCCAGCGTTTCAGGTCCTTGGTTTCCAGACCGTGCTAGGCTCCCGGTAAACCTTGTTGGACACGTGCATTCTCAATGACACCCCAAGGTCCCCAAAGCTTCCCCTACCCCACCTGGGGCCATCCCCTCCCACACAGTCACCAGATGCTTTGGGTGACACAGCTGCCCCCCACTGGGAAAAGTAAGGTTGCAGCAGAGGAAAGGCTGGGCGTTGTTGTCACCATAACCAAAGCCAGGAAAGGAGGCATCCCAGAGAGAAGGCAGCGTCTGCACAAAGCTTGACCATCGCTTCAGCCATCAACTCAGAGCAAGCAAGTCCCTTGACTTCAGAATAAATTTGGTTGGAATGTATTCCCAGCTCTAAAAGGGACAGCTGTTTTGGGATTGTTGTGAGGATCTAATGGGGTGCTGCATGGCCCAGGGCTTGGACACAGTCCATAGATGTGCTTCCATCAGCTGGAACTGTGCTTTCAAAGTGTTTTATGTGCGTTGCCTCATGATAACCTCGGGTAACTTCACAAGCGTGTCCTGATTCCTGGCTTTCGGTAGAGATTGGGAGATGTGGCCCCACCCAGGGCCCACACGGCAACGTTCGGCTGGGCCGTGCGGCGGTGGCCCCTTTGGGCCCTTCCTCAGCCAGGGCTCTCTGCTCCTTCATGGTCCAGTCCGCTTCACTCGTCCACGTTTCCTGCTTGGCCTGCGAAGGCCTCAGATTTGGCAACAGCTGATGCGCACTGTGGGTGTCAAGTGGCCAGCGCGGGGCTGGACAACAGGCGGCGGTATGTGGGGACCCTGATCACTAAAGAAGTCGTTAGGATGCTGGTGTGTGATGCCTTTTGCGCTTCGCGAGGCTCCTGGGACCGGTGGTCTGCTTGGGGTCATACGATGCGTGACGGCTGCACGAGGCATGACGGAGAAGGATAGACCTTGCCTGGAGGAGCTCAGAGCCGGCTGGAGTCTGCTGCCTTCATAGAAAACCCCACCCTTGAGGCTTGCAAGTGCTGTCTCCTTCCTGAGGTCTTCTGGAAGGTCTATGGTTTGGGCTGGCTCTGTCCTCCTAGGGACTCCTCTAGGTGGTTAACACCAATCTTAGGCCTCCAATCACTAGCAGCTTATGTTGTTATTGTTCTTTTTTTAAAAAAAATTTATTGCAGTAACATATATGCAACATAAAATTTCCCATTTTAACCACTTTTAAGTATACAATTTACTGGCATTCATTACATTTACAGTGTTACGCTACCACGGCCACCATCCGTTACCAAAACTTTTCCATCTCTCCAAACAGAAACTCTGTACCCATTAAGCAATAATTCCTCGTTCTTCCCTCTCCTCCCCTGCCCCTGCTTCTGGGCCCTGGAAACCCGTATCTGCTTTCTGTCTCTATGAATTTGCATCTTCTAGTTATTTCATGTAAGTGAAATCAATCAATAGCTGTCCTTTTGTGTCTGGCTTCTTTCATTTAATGTGGTGTCTTCAAGATTCATCCATGTTGTAACGTGCATCAGAACCTCATTCCTTTCTCTGGCTGAATAATGTTCTATTGTACGTATGTAACATATTTCGTTTCTCCATTTGTCTGCTGATGGGCATTTGAGTTGTTTCCACCTCTTGGCAATTGGGAATAATGCTGCTGTGAACAATGATGTGCATGTATCTGTCCAAGTCCCTGCTTTCAATTCCTTGGGGTATGTACCTGGAAGTGAGGTTACCAGGACATATGGTAATTCTATGTTCAACTTTCACAGTGGCTGCATTAAAGTCTCCTCCCAACCAAACAGGACTCTGTCCTACTGTCTCACGCAGTGTCGGTCCTTAGCATGGACTAGGATACTTGTGTGTTGGGTGAGGGATAAATGAACAGACAGTGGCCACGAGGGGTTGTGGCATCCAGAGAGAATGGCAGAGTTGATAGACTAGTTCTTGTCTCTGGAAAGTTCTCAGTGACTGTAGGAGAGTCTTGGAGAAGCTGCATGTTTTAACAGGAGGAGTGACATGGCAGCGGGAACCAGCTGGAAGTGCTGATGAGAGATGGTCCTCAGAGCATATCTGCCGGAGGGAGATGATTTTGAAAATCTACGTGCTATGGGCTGAAATCACCTTGACAGCTTTGTTGGGCCCATTCCATCCTGGCAATGATTACTTCTTGTTATTAATAAAAAGCATGTCAGCTGGAAAACATATTGAACACTTACTATGTGTTAGGCATCTTGCTCCAGACTTCTTATGCGTTATCTCATCAAATCCCATGAAGTGGCGATTATTATCATCTTGACTTTACAGATAAGGAAACGAATGTTTAGAGAGGGGACTCAGTGGCCGAGTCACAGACCAGTGAGGGTAGGACGGAAGCATGGATTGCTCACCTCTCAGGCCACTGATTCCCCAGCTGCGTCTCTGAACCACGAAACCCTGTCCAGTCCTCCAACCTCACCCAGAGGTGCTGGTCATTTTGCACACACTCCATGGGGACAGCCACCATCCTGCCAGGCTCCCTACATCCCTTCCACCAGCAATAACTGACCAGTGTGTCTCTGCAGGACTTGGGTTCAGAGACAGGGCTCCCCTAGGGGCCCCCCCGAAGACCCTTCTAATAGAAGCCAAATGGCCCTGTGTGACGAGAGCTTAAACTTCCCACTCTCTATGGTCAGCATTTTTCATAAAAGGAAATATGCAGCTGGCTGTGCTGGTCACTTAACACCTGGAGAGGCTCTGGCTCCCTCTGAGCCTCGCACATGCTCTGGAGTTACTAATATCGTCTTTAAAAAAAACGGTGTCCACTGCTGGTTCTGATTCGTGGTCCAGTTAGGTCTGTGATTCGTGGCCTGCTCCGAAGCGGGCATTCAGGCAGGTGTGCCACTCGCTGCGCCAGCGGGGAGAACCACGAGCGTGATGCAGTCACATATGCTAATGAGATCAGTGTGATGTTACATTAAAAAAACCCAAACCTCATTTGCAAATTAATGCTAATGAGGAGAAAAAGCTCAGCTGAGGCTGGACCAGAATCAATGGCATGACGAGTTCTTCCTCAGTTAAGTAACGTAATTTGTTCAATTTGTTTTATGTCGGTAAGTGAAGAACCTTTTACTCACTTTGATTCATGGATGGAGGTTAGAAAATGGTACAGTAGAAAGGAAATTAACATTTAACCTGCCTGCCTGGATTTCCTAACGGATGTCTCAATACGACGGCAGCTGTGCGTAAATTCTTCTGATAAACCAGAATGAAACAGCAGTTATTTAAATCCCAAAGGAAACCTGGATGGCAGGTATTATACTCTAAAGCGAGACCACCGGATGTCGAATCAGGAATAGGAATACCCAAAACCTAGTCTCGTCAATCACTCATCCCATGGCTTCGAGCCGCAAACTCCCCAGGCCTCAGTTCTTGTCTGTAAAACAGTGTTATGATATTCACAGCAAAGGGACGTGGGAATCAGACACGACAATTACATGAGTTTATAGATGATAACATGCCATCTCAGCACACCGTGTGCCAATCAAGTGATCTATTGAGCACCTATTATATACCAGGTACCGAGCGAGGAGCTGGAGATATGATGGTGAGCAAAATTGCCAGGCCCCTGACCTCGAGGAAATTATAGTCTGACGAGGCATCCTTTAAAAATCTTATAATGAAAATCGCCAAACCTTCACAAAAGTGGGCAGAATATTAGAATGAACTTCCATATACCCATTGCTCAGATTCAACTGTTAACAAGATTTTACCACTCTTGCTTCACCTTCCACATTTTTTTGCTGAATTATTTTAAAGCAAATCAAAGACATTAGTCTTCTATTTGCTGCTTAACAAATGACCATAAACTTAGTGGCTTCAAATGAAACACATTTCTTATCTCATAGTTTCCATGGCTCAGGGTTATGGCAGCATAACTTAGAGACCACACTGACTAATAGAACAACCAGGATCAGATAGTAAAATGACATTATGGGTAAGTAAGAATATGCCCATAATTTTTAGAAATGTGTTTAGAATTGTAGGGATAAAATGACATGATGTCTATAGCAGGCAAAATGCTAAAATGGCCCCCAAGATTCCCATTCCCTGGTATGCACACCTGGATAAGCCCCTCCCCTTGGGTACTGCTACTAATCAGTTGTCTCTGAGGTCATCAAAAGGGAGAACATCCTGGGTGGGTCTGACCTTAGAAGAAGGTGAAGTGTCAGATTCTCCTGCTGGCCTCGAAGGAGAAGCAAAGAGCCATGTTGTGAACTGCTATGGAGAGGGGCAGCCTCGAGGAGCTGAGGACGCCAGGCACGAGGACCCGAATCCTGCCAACAGGCACGTGAGCTTGGAAGAGGACACTGAGCCTCTGAGAACGCACCCTTATCCACCTAAACCACACGCAGACCAAGGCTTGCCCCCCTGTTGCATGGTATTTGGTTTAGCAACCAGGAAACGAAAACATCAGGTTAGGTGAGGTTAGGGTGCAAAACATGTTGAGCCACAAAAAATGTGGTTTAACACAAGAAGGGTTGATTTTCCCCCCACCTTCCAACCTGATGTGGATTGGGTACCTAACTACTGGGTGTCTGTCCTGGGCAATCATTCTTCAAGCAACAACTCAGGATCCAGGCTTTTCCATCTTTCATCTTAAAAGCTCAGTCTCCAAGGTTACTACAGATGAATAGAGATCCGTATGAGGGTTTCTCAACCTTTGCCTCAACCTCGGCACTATTGACATTGGAAACAGGGTAATCCTCTGTCGTGGGGCATCCTGTGTATTGTAGATGCTTAGTAGCATGCCTAGCCTCTACCCCTACCCCTCTCCCTCACCCCACCCCTAGCCAGTTATGACGGCCAAAGTGTCTCGAGACATGGATAAATGTTGGATGAAGGGGCGGTGCAAAATCACCCCAGTTGAGAAATACTTGTACAGATGATCACCTAGAACCAGGCTTGGATTTGGCACTGTTGCAAAATCCACAGCCTGTTGGTGAGTGGAGTCACATGACCCCAAGTGCAAAGGACACTGGGAAATGTAGTCTTCCTGTTTGCCCAGGAATTGGGAAATGAAGTGAGGTTTAGTAAAATTGTAGAACATTTATGCCGTGGATCCAACAACCTCTTCCCCAAATTCTCCTTTGGATTTAGAGACGCCCTGATTAAAGATGATAACAAAACAACAACAACAACAAAAACAAAATTAGAAGAAAATAAAAGAAAAAACCACACCCCGCCCCCTCCAAAAAAAAAAAGGAGAATAAAAGATGATAAGAAGTCAAAGGATGTGGAGAAAGAGGAGCGAGAAGAGATGAAAGGCGACAGATAACAGGCTCAGGACAGGTCACTTGTTTTTTTGTTTTTTTTTAAAGATGTATTTATTTATTTATCCCCCCCTTGCTGCTTGTGTTTACTGTGTCCATTCGCTGTGTGTTTCTTCCGTGTCTGCTTATCTCCCCCTTGCTGTGAGGTCCTGCTGCATCAGCCCACCGCGCCGCATGGGCCGGCCTTCTCTCACAAGGAGGCCCCGGGAAGCGAACCCGGGGCCTCCCGCGTGGTAAACGGGGGCTCTATCGATTGCGCCACACCCGCTTCCCGGTCCCTTGTTTTTTCAACAGCTCGCTTTTGAGGGGCGGTCGTCTTAAAGGAAGCCTGTGCTCTGGTGATATGTGGTCACCCTCCATTCCTTCTCTTGTCAGTCCTGTCACCATGCGCATATTTGGCAGACATGGGTCTATTCTGGGCTGAGTGGAGAGGAATCCAATCAGGGCCAGTTTTTAACAGTCGAGGGGGGATTCGCCCACCAATGGGGAAAACAGAGCAAAGAGATGAGGGTCGAAATGGAGCTATGGGGGCAGGAGAAGTGACCAATAAGAGGTCAGCCTGGAGCTGCCCTTGAAGGGAGAGCTGGCGGCCCAGTGAGCCAGGCCAGGCAGATGGCAGGGGCAAGCTGCGAGGGCCAGAGCAAGAAATGCATTCCCTCAGCTCTGTGGGTTTCCAATGGGACTCCCCACGCTGCACCCCTCGGAGATGCTCTGCAGCCCCCACTCCCTCTTCTTGAACCGAAGCAGCTCTGTTCCCCCCTGTCTCACGAGTGGGACCTCTAGGTAAGATTTTGTTCAGAGGAGTCTGTGGCAAAAAACTACTGACTCCTCAGGGTCAATCCGCAGGGTTGTTACCTGCAACATCAGAATATTAATGAGCCTGCAGCGAGTAGACACAGCTGATGGTGTTCGCGGTCCCATCACCCACAACTACAGTCAAAGTTTACGGGGCGCTGAATATTGATTGTCAGGCCCCTTGCCAGGCAGATCGCATTCATGGTCTTTTTCACTTTCTACCAAATCCCTAATGCAGGGAGGGGTCTTACCCTCATTTTACGTGTGAGGAGACCGGCTCTCAGAGAAGTGTCTGATGAAGTTCAAACAATTGAACTCAGATCTCTCTCTTTTTTTTTAATATACATTTTTTTTTTTAGAGCAGTTTTAGGTTTACAGAAAAATTGCACAGAAAATACAGAGTTCCCATATACCCTCTTTGCCCCCACAGTTTCCCCTGTTACTGACATCTTGCATTAGTGGGGTGCATTTGATACAATTGAATCAATGTTGATACATTATTATTGACTAAAGTCCATAGTTTACATTAGAGTTCACTCTGTGTGTATAGTTTTATGGGTTTTAACAAATGCATCAAGTCATGTATCCACAATTAAAGTATCATACAGAAAAGTTTCACTGCCTTCAGAATACCCTATGCTCCCTCCCCTCCTTTCTCCTGAACACTGGGCACTGCTGGTCTTTGAACTGCCTATGGCTTTGTCTTTTTGGAATGTCATAAAATTGGAATCATATGCTCCATAGCCTTTGCAGACTGACTTCTTTCATTTAGCAATATACATGTAAGGGTCTTCCATGTCCTTTTGAGGCTTGATAGCTCATTTCTTTTATTGCTGAATAATATTCCATTGTAAGAATGCACCACAGTTTGCATATCCCTGCACGTATTGAAGGAAATCCTGGTTCCTTTTAAGTTTTGATTATTATGAATAAAAATGCCATAAACATTTGTGTGTAGGTTTTTGGGTAGACATAAATTTCCAACTCCTTTGGGTAAATACCTGGGCACACGATTGCTGGACTGTATGATAAGCCTATGTCTATCTTTGTAAGAAACGGCCAGACAGCCTTCCAAAGTGGCTGTCCTATTTTGGGTTCCCACCAGCAATGAATGAGAGTTCCTGTTGTTCCACATCCTTGTCAGCAGTTGATGTTGTCAGGTTTCGGATTGTAGCCTTTCTGATAGGTGTGTAATGAAACAGAGATCTTTTGCGTTTGGAAGCTGGTGCCATGGGTATCTTCCTCTTGCGCTTGCGCAGTGCTTTACAGCTCAGATGACACCTGCAGCAGCCCTGAGAAGGGCTATGCTAGTCTCCCCATTCCACAGTTGAGGAGAAGGAGGCTCGGAGCTTTCTGACCCTTAGTGCAGACTGCAGAATGGTGAAGTGGGGTTGGCGGTCTGGGTTATGTGTCTGCCCAAATTCTTTTGGTGATCACCAACCACAGAGGAGCCCACGAGGGTCTGGAGATTTGGCCAGTGTTCAGTGTGGCCGCCCCTTCCTGACCTACCTCAGTATATGTGAGGTGCACAAATGATGGTGTTTGATTCTAATGACAAAGAGTATAACAAGTACAGGAAATGGCCTGACATTAATCTCCACTCCATCTTGTGGCAGTGACTGCAATGAAAATGAGAAATAGTTTAAGCTTAACCCATTCTCATTACAATCATAATTACATTTTGTGGTCATTCTTAGTTTCTAGCAGAGCCCAACTGCTCTCCATGTCAATTTGAAAGATACAGACAGCCCTTAATTTTTCTCTAGCACTCATTTACCCAGCCATCTGCTGAGGAATGATCCTTGGGAAACTGCAAAGTGGGCTTAAGGAACTTATCTGTTTTATGTTTTAAATGGCTTGGCACAGACCTGCTAAACATCTGGATAAATGCAATTTACACGCATATGCCTCAAAACACATTGAATCTGGCAACAGATTTATCTTTCTAATAACATGTTTAATAGACTACTCAAATTTGGGCTCTGATTATATATTTAGTGGTGCTGAGAGCAAACCAAGAAGCTGGGTGACAAGAGGGGGAGAGGCTGGGGACCAAACTAAGGACAACCCCCCTTCCTAAGCTGTCCTGGAGTACTGAGCGGGTATGCCCATAACATACTGTGTGCAAATGGAATTCTATCGAATAACTGTGTGGTTTGCAGCTCTTTATGTTTCTTTTCTTCTTTTTAAAATTTTTAGGTTTCTTTTGTGGCTGTTGTATAACAAATCCACTTACCAACAAATATTTTTTCCCAGTGGTTCATTCATTCTTTTTACAAACACTCATTGAGCACCTATGATGTCCCAGAGGTTGGCCAGGAGCTGGGACACCAAAAAAAATGAAGCCGTACCCCTGCATTTTGAGGCTGACTGTCTGGTGGTCAGCCAGAGAGGGCAACACAGCACAGGGGGCTGTGGGGATGCAGAGGAGAGCCCCAGCCCAGCTCCAGGGTGGGAGGTGGCAGCATCCGAGTGTTCCAGCTTGGCCTCGACTGCTTTAGGACAGTGTTTTAATCACCCAGCATCTTTGGGCTTCACCCTCTTTAAGTGCATTGACGTGGGGCTGTTGAGAATGAAAGTGCCTAGTGAGAATGAAAGGGCTTAGGAGAGGGCCTGGTTCTCCTAGGCTCCCACCAAGTGTAGGGACACCAAGGCTTCCTGGAGGGGCCTTGATGGGTAGTAAAGGCTGGCAGGAGGAGGCAGGAAGTGTGTTCCAGGGCCAGGGCTCAGCCTGCACTGCGGTCAGCCTGTGCTAAGTTCGGGCACTGTGAGACAACACTTGAGTGTGGGGGAATCCCTGGAGGAGAGGGGGACAGCAGCAGAGGCCAGTTCTGGTGCGTCTTGGGAGCCAGGCTAAGGAACTTGGACTTTGCTTCACAGCAGTGAGGAACCTTTCAGCAAGGGAGAGAGCAAGAGAGCGAGAAGATTGGATTTACCTTTCAGAAATGTTGTTCTGGCTCCAGAGAGGAAATGAATCCTTCAGACTAGGGGCTGGAGGTGGTGGCAATGGTTCCAGAGAGAACCTTGTGATGGTACCTTCTCATGGGATGATACTTTATCTGGTTTTGTTCAAGTGAGATTTTGGAGAATTTGGATTCTTGGACTGGACTATTTCTGAATGTCCCACTAGAGTCTTCTGCCCAGCTCGGGGGGTGGAGACCCAGGTTGCATTTATAGGGGAAGCAGTCACCCTGGGCAGGGAATGAAGAGTGGTATCATGGAGTGTGGGCTTTGGTGGCTGTGGCCTGGCTTGCACTGAGAGTCCTGGGGTTTGAGGGGTCCCTCCCTCTCCTGTCCGGAAACCTTGCCCTGCCCAGCCCCCTGGAGCTCGTGATAAATGCAGTGAGGCATGGGAGTAGGGGTCCAGGCTGGGGGCCTGCAGGACCAGGGAACCTGCTGGATTTCTCTCGGCCAAACTCTCCTCGTGAGGCAGCATGGACAGGGGAAGCCTGCGGCGGGCGCTTGCTTGCCCACCGTCGTACCTCCTGGTCTCTCTCACTCACGGGCTGACCTTCCCTGATGGCTCAGAGTCTCCAGCAGGCCAGCATGTGTGTCCATGTCAACCTCCCTGCTGCTGCAGACAGGATGATGTTTCCTGGTGGACTCTATTGGAAAGAAAGGCCAAGCATCCCGAGCATTCCAGAAGCTGCTTTTGTACTTTTGATTGGTGTTTTAAAATGTAATGTTAGGCCATGTTACATTGTTTAAAAACAAATTCGCTAATGCAGACAGGGCAGCTGGCAAGGGCAACAGGGACAATGGATGAGCACTAAAGGGGTGGAAACACTGTGACCAAATTGGAAAATAAATTAGACATTTGCCATTAGAACCGGCCAGGAAACGAGACCTGCTGTAATTGATAGAGCACATCTTTGCCTGGGCCCAGAGTCTCAGCTGAGGCCTGCCACTTCCTGGTCCAGCTGTCTCTTTCTCCAGTCCTGAGTCATCCTCAGTTGGCTCGGAGCTGCAGCCTCAGATTTGGCAGCTCGTAATAGGCAGGGGAATTAGATCTGACCTTTACAATTGTGGCTTTTTAAAAAATTATTAAATTAAAAAATGGTTAACTCTCAAATGAGCTGAAATCATTTGTGCAAAGGACCCGTCTATCACTGCTTTTGTCCATAAAATATATTTAACCTCAACCATGTAATTAATGCCAGCGAATCCACCAGGCCAGTCGGGTTTATTAGGTGCACAGAGAGTTCAGCTGTTCTCGCTCTGAAAAGGATGGCAGGGCTTTCCTTGCAGGAATTTTCTTGAGTTGCTTGGCAAAAGCTATAGGTGGGAAGTTGACTCTTGTCTAGAATGGGTTCCATTTTGCTCCCCGCCCTGTCCAGCCTTCCCTAACCCAGGTTGAGCAGAAGGAGCTTCGCAATTAGAGGGAAAAGCAAAGGATAGTCATCCCAGCTGAGAGCACATTCCGGAGAACGGGTGTAAAGAGCGGGACTCAGAAAGCCCAAGTGAGCAATAGGAACCCTTGAGCTAAGGCCCAGCCTCAGGGACCCAGTGGCAACATCTCTTGGTTTCCAAGGAGGGCAGAGAAAGGATCTTTGGGAGTCCGATGTCATTTTAAATGGCAGTTCCAGACATGATTCTGGGAATTTGGGCTTCCCCAGTGGAACTCTGAGAGCGCTGGCTTGAGAGTCCAATAGACTTGACTTAGAATTAGTATTTTTGCTGCTGCTTTGGTATGTGAATTTGGCACATCATTAAACCATTTTGAGCACCAGTTTTCCTATTTTTATAAGAGGTAACAAGGAAAATCTACACCTTGCTTGCATATAGTGGCTTAAATGAGGTGATGTGTGTCAGAGTCTTTGCACAGTGCCTGGCACATAGAAGTCAGCTGCCATTTTTCTTTTCTTTCCCTTCTCCTCCTCCTCCTTCTTTTACATTCTGGAAAACAGGTCTGTCAAACTGTGAAAACAGACAAATAAGCCTGTAAATGGGAGATACCTGCCCTACCAAACATCAAGAGATGTTATGAAACTGGTCATTGTGATAGTGTGGTACTTAGTGGCCCAACGATAGACAAGAGACTGACGGAACTGAATAGAGAGCCCGGAAACAGACCTTGCACAGATAGCCCTGCAGATCCCTGGGGAGAGCAGAGACTGCTCAGTAAAGAGTGCTGGGAACACTGCTTAGTCATGTGGAAGAAACGACATCCCTGCCTCACACCATACACAAAATCCAATCCCAGATGGAGTAAGAGTGAAAGGCAAACCTTGAACATTTTAAGAAGAAAAAAGAGGAAGCCATTTTGTGACTGCAGCATAAGATAGGATTTTTTAAGTGTGCATGGTTCATGTGTCAACTTGGCCAGGTGATGGTGTCCAGTTGTTTGATCAAGTGAGCCTGATTGTTACTGTGAGGGTGTTTCATGGTTTTAAATAATCAGTAAGTTGATTGCATCTATGGCAGAGCACATCTACAATCAATCAACTGAGATTGCCTTCAACAATGAGAAATGTCTCATCCAATCAGTTGAAGGCTTTAAAGAAGTGATTTCAGCAGTCAGAAGAGAATTTCCATTTCTACTTCAGCCAGCCAGCTTCTCCTGAGGAATTCATGAGAAATCCTCATCAGATTTCCCAGCTTGCAAACTACCATACAGAATTTGGACTCGCCCATCCCCATAATCACATTAGACAATACCTATAAAAAAATCACTTAATATTTACAGATATCTCCAGTCAGTTCTGTTTCCCTAGAGAACCCTGACTAATATATTAAGTAAAACACAAAAGGTCGATAGGTTAGACAACATTAAAACTAAGGACTTCTTTCAATAAAATCTTGGATATTTGCAACATATAACAAAAAATTAGTATCCAGGATATAAACAAATAGGAAATAATAAGAAAAAGACAAACGAACCAATAGAAACATGGGCACAAGACATGAGCAGGCCTTTTAAAGAAGAGTAAACGGGAATGGCCAATCAACACATAAAAGGATGCTCAACCTCATTTGTAATCAGAAAAATGCAAATTAAACCCCGCAGTGGTCTGTCATTTTACACTTGCCAGGTTGACAAAGGTTAAGAAGTTTGACAATGCCAAGCACTGGTGAGGAGGTGGAGGATGGTGAGAGAGTGAATTGGAAAACCACTTTGGAAAACAAATTGTTCTTGTCTTGTAAAGCTGGCTGTGCATTCCTATAACCAGCAATCCCACTCCCAGGTCTATACTCAGAGGAGACTTGTTTCTGTGCAGCATTAGACGTGTTACGAGAGCGTTCCCAGAAGCGCTGTCGGTAAAAGCAAAACCCTCTAATCCACCCAAAAACCCAGTGAGAGGAGACTGGACAAACCTACTCTGGGATATTACACAGCTGTGCAAATGAAGGAGCTACAGACAGCTGTGCACAAACCCCTGGATGAGTCTTAGAAACATAATGCTGAGTGAAAGGGGCAACTCACAGAGACCACGCGGAATAAAACCATTTATATAAAACTCCAAAACCTGAGCAGCATTAAAGAGCGTTGTTCAGGCAGTGGACTGATGAGCCCACAAGCCGGGGCCCTGGCTGTGCCTTTGGAAGAGGCAGAGGGGAGGGCTGAGGATGCACAAAGAGGTGGTGTCACCGGCTCTGGTGAGAGTCTGTTTCTCAGGTTGAGTGGAGGCGTCACGAGTGCTTGTCTCAGCATTACACTCATACCTCACTTGTGTTTTTGTGTCAAAAATTGCATCCTTTCAAACAGAAAATAGAAAATAGAGGGAAGCGGGTGTGGCTCAGTGGATAGAGCCCCCGTTTATCATATGGGAGGACCCGGGTCCTCGTCCCGAGGCCTCCTTGTGAGGGCACGCCGGCCTGAGCGGTGCGGTGGGCTGATGCAGCAACCTCATGGCAGGAAGCGGGTGTGGCGCAATGGATAGCGCACCCGTTTACCATATGAGAGGCCCCGGGTTCGCTTCCCGGCGCCTCCTTGTGAGGGCAGGCCGGCTCGTGGGCTGATGTGGCAAGACCTCACAGCAAGGGGGAGATAAGCAGACACAGAGAAGACATGCAGCGAATGGACACAGCAGCACAA
>JAQZBX010032731.1:0-25725 GCA_029593785.1 Cabassous unicinctus
TGAATGGCAACTCAGTGCTTAAAACATGAACGATGGTGACGATCAGGAGGCTATACAATCAGTTATCACCAGCAGTTTCGATGTTCGTTCACTAAGTAGTAAGCCAAAGTAATGCATATTCGGATCACTTCAAGAACAGCCCAAGTTTGTCAGGTTTCAGTCGCTGGAAAATACTGGTAGGTAATACTTAAACTGACAATTCTCTTATAAAAATCAGGTTGGTTCTTGCCAACACTGAAGAACAGCTATAGTATAAATCTCTCAATTCTTTAATCTAGCTCTTCAGTGCACTTGAGATCTAGAAAGCCATAAAAACTCAAATGTGCATACTGCCAGTTAATGAAAAATACAACTGCACATGCACAATTAGTATCACTTCCCCTTACTCTACACTAAGTTAGAGAAGAGGAAAGCCCATAATTGTTTAAAATAGAGTTAACAAAAACCATTTCTAGAATTCAAAATAGCGCCATATTTTTCTTGGTTCTATAATATAAAGGATTAGTGTAGTCATGATCTATTAATACTGAACCACAAACCCAAGTTCAAGTGTGCTGCGTTTCCAAAAACAGGAAAGCAATAGTAGCCAGCTTTCAGAATAATGCTATAGGAAATCTAGCTTGTAGTCCACAGAAGATAAAACTGCTCCTTTCTTGATGCCGCTCTATGTAGGACACAGAACTAGAGGAAGAAAAAAAAGTTTCAATAGGAATGAATATTTTTGTGTACATTTATACAAATGTGTACATATTTTACATACATTTATATATGTATAGAAAAACACCATTAGGTAATGGAACTAAAATATTAATGCATGGATCTAAACTAGCAATTTTAAAGATGATTTTAAAGGCTACAACCTACAATGAAAAGTTCTCTCAAAGCACATTTTAGGACTTCCCAGAAATTAGATACCAAAAAGCCACGCCTCTTGGGGCACCACTTAGAGACAGAAGGCGGCAACCTCAGCCCTACACCACGAGACTTGCAACACAGCAAACCGGCTCCCTGGTGAAGACAAAGAAGGGTACAGGTTTCTGCACACAACTTTATTCCCACCTAGGAACAGCACAGCAGCACCCTACCTATGCCACGAGCCTCTAAGATAAGTAAGCAGATGTGAGGAAGAGAAGCTTAATTCACCCATGCAGCACCCATACCGTCTTTCTCGGCCAAATACGGCCACTATTCTATCTTCTTTCCCTTTTCACCTACATTAAAACTAAGACTGTATATTTAGGCAGCCAAACCACACTGGTGTTAACAACAAAGAGCAAGTCCAGCCAACAAAGGCAAGGAGAGCTCTCCCCTGAGGAATCCCCCATCCAGGGCAAAGTCCCTGGTCCCCAAGGAAGAGGAACAGTTAAACGGCTGGCAACTTCCAGGATGGGTGGAAAAGAGCATTTCAATCACCCCATGCCAACATCGCCCCCCACACCCTTACTTCCCGGGACTACAGAGTCACGGCTGTTGTCTGAGTCCTAGCTGCTTTTCCACCCTGGCCTCACAATACAAAGCCAAGACAAAACCACAACACATGCACCCAAACCGCTCACAGAAGCGGGTACCACGGAGACAGGCCGGAGCCAGCAGCCCGAGCACGAGGAGGATTAGATGAGCCACTGCTTCCCTAAGGCATGCGCCTTAGGTTCACAATCACAGTCCCAGATCTTCAGAGTAAAGAATGAAAAATCATTGCCCCCGGAGCACTCTGTTCTTGCCCACAGCCCAATGAGAGAAGTAGCTAGCGAATGCTTCAGAAGGTCACTCTGCCTCGGGCCCTCTAACATTTACAGCACGTTTTTACGTTCGTCTCATCTCTGTTTCACATCTAGGAAGAACAAACCTCAGAACAGTCCAGCTTTCATACCAATTCTAGTACAACACAAAAGCAACCAAAGATGTCAGAATTAAAAAAATTTTTTCAGAACTTAATGGGGGAAAAAAGCTCTCCATCAGAAAAACAGTTTATTATAATAAAATGATATCAACTGAGTCTTTTCTACTTCCGTGTCAGCCTACTAATGGCGGACTCGCATTTTCATATCCACATCAAGTCTCTCACAAGTGATACTTATGTATCATTCACTTTAAGCCCGTGTGTGTACTAGACTGATGTTCTCTCCTTTGTGAGGTTAGAGGAGAAGAAAGTCCCATCTGAGACATCTAACATGTAAGAAATTCCAACCTTGCTCATGCTTAGCTAACAACTCTGACAGGAGAGAGAACCCGAAGGAGAAAAATGTTACCAGAAGAGGAATGCTCTCAAAATTTGATCAAACACATTGTTTTGAAAATCTGCTGCCTTAAAAACTAATTTTTTAAAACTTCATTGAAAACTATTAATTTACCTATAAATAAATAAGTTCTTCAGTCCCCGATCTCCCAATTTCTACCCTTTCTTGAACTCATCAACTTCTTCATCTTCTATTCTCATCCCCAAGATTTATGGCTCATTTTTCACTGACCTGGGTATATGAAAAGTCTCTTTCCCCCACCTCCCTGTCCCTTACACCAGTCCGTCAATCCCTCAGTGTTCCCTTCGGGCTGTTAACTGATGGGTCTGTTCCCTCCTTCATCCTTCCTCACAGATGGCCCATCCTTCCTCCTCCTCTGCTGTCCCCACAACGACAGAGACCACCCTTCTCAAACCCTCCCCATGTCGACACCTGATAGAAAATTACAGCAATATCTTAATTTCCCTCCACTGCCTCCCTCAATGTTTATAATTTAGCTGTGGAAATGTTTACAGCCCGGGACCTCAAATAAAGCTTAAATTTTACATAACTATAGTTTATAACGTTGGTCACATAAGTAAGCCATGTATCTATCATCACCTCACACATCAACATCTGAATAGAAGCCTAATAAAAGTTAGGCACTTACAAGTTATTTTTTAATCTAATAGTAAGACAATACATTTGTTGAGTAATTAAAACTTTCCAACCATTGCAAATATACCATTGTAAAACTTACCTTTCAGTATATAATCAGTTAACAAGCTCGGAACTTTTTCACTGTCCTCCTTCATGGCACGAAGAACTGCAAAATAAGCAAGAAAAGGAAAAAGGCAACAATTTAAAACTCAGATCAAAAATATTATTCAATTTCAACCTCTGCAGCCTTACTCTGAACTCTCAGACAAAGAGATAGTCAGCAATACTCTCAAAGTAGTCTATTTTATTAAAATGTTTCCTTCTTGGAAAATTTTTCTTAAAAGAACAAATTCCATGAAGCAGCACCCAGCACCTGCCAGACTACCTACTCCTCATATCCTGTGGAGGAATCTGGGTGAATTCACCTCATCCTCAAGGGAATCTTTGGAATTTATCTTCTAAGTACAGACCAAATTAGAAAAAAACAGTCAATTATCATAGTGGTTAAAAAACAAAAGACTAGACAATTCAGGTAAAACTAAATCCATAAATACTGCGCTTTAACAGTTACTGCCAACAGAGACTTTCCCTGGAGACTCCTGCGGAAAATACATCACTATTTTTTCCCCAGAGTGCCAAGGCCACACGGGCTAACTGTCAAGTCAGCCTTCCTGACTTAAACCCTGGCTCCCCCACTTCCTAGCTGTGTGACTTTGAGCCCGTTACTTAACCACTCTGCGACCAAGTTCCTTAACTGTAAAATGAGCTTAATAATTAGAGCTGCCTCAAAGGTTTGTATATGGGATTAAGTAACAACTAGATGTAAAGCACTTACACGAGTGCCTGGCACACAGTATATGCTGGGTAAATATGGCCTATAACTCGTAACACTAGTAATATATTTTATTACTCTTATTATTGCACCCAGGATCCCCCTCCCAAAGCTTTTATGAGGACGCCCACACATCCACAGACGCTGTCACTGTCTCCACAGGGCTCTTCCACTCATTTACACCTACAGGTAGGAGTGGCAAAGGTTCATGTTCTCCCCAGAGTTTTCAGGAGCCAGTCACTTTATCTTCAAAGTGAAGGTCAACCGTCTACTGTCCACACCTTCCTGCCATCACGGGTGCAATAAGCTGGTCATGCACACGCCCTACACACGTTCGCTCACCCAGTGTCCGAAGAGCCCAACCTGTGTCAGTCTATGAAGACATCATCTAAGAATCACCCTAATGGCACTTCCATGTTGGAATTATAACTGAGTTCTGACCAAGTGTGTGACCTTGATCTGAGAAACTGAGGCCCCTCAGGAGCTTCTGACTTCTGAGCAGTATTTCCATTCCCTTCTCAGAGGGAGAATGGATTTGTTTTTGTTTTAGTTTAAGTTCCATATAAAAATCTCATACCAAAAAACCCCAGCACCATTAAAAGTACATTGGACTGGGAATTAAGAGACCTGGATGTATAATTAACCATTCCACAATGTGATCTTGGGCACTTATAACTTCGAGTTCTTCCTTAAAAGCTGAGGGTCAGCCACCCAGTTACATTCTTGGTTCTTTATTTTAGACTGGCTGGCATCACTTGATTTATCCATGTTTAAACATGAAATGTTTTTAAAGTAAGTATTATTCATGAAAGGAAACAATAAAAACTTCAGATTAGCAGGCAGATAGCTAGTAAATAAGACACAAACTTCCCTTGTGCATTGCCCACCCCACCTCCCAAACCCCTGTCAATGCCTCCACGCCCTTAACTTCCAAGGGCACCTCTACAAATAACAGGTATAGAACCAGAAGTCAGGGCTCACTTATGGCTGTCATAAGAGATGCTCAATATAATGTACATTTAAATCTAAAAAACTATTTTATGCAGTTGTAAGAAGAAATGAAGTCGTAAAGCATATGGCAACATGGATGAACCTGGAGGACATTATGTTGAGTGAAGCAAGCCAGACACAAAAGGACAAATACTGTATGAATGCGTTACTATGAACCAAATATATTGTGTAACATATTGTTTGATTCAAAAAAAAATTTATATGTATCCAATACATTTAATTGAGAAATGTATATATTTATTCATCTGTGTTTACTTTTTAGTCTTCGATTGTTTATATTTTCAATTATTAAACGTACAAAATAAAGTTTAAAAAAAAAAAAATGCAAGCTCCTCAAGGATGGAGCAGGTTTGTCTTGCTTTGTTCATTAAAGTATCTCAAGGGCCTAGAGTATGGCCTGGCACAGAGTAGGCCTTCAATAAATATTAGCTGAATGAATGTCCTTAAAACATGACTATCAACAGCTGTTCTGCCATAACTACCACCTTGGGTTCTAGGCTCATAAGAAAGGAGAGTGTTGTAGGCCATTCTTGCCCTACATCCTTCCTATTCGGTTACTGTCAAGCCGTATTTAAATAAGATCCCTGAAGCATCTAATTTATTAACTGATATGTTTTTAACATACAAGAAGTGATGGAGATTCAAGTTGTATTTTTCCCAAAAAACTTAGCTTGTAAATATTTCAAAGGTAAGAAAAAACAAAAAAATGTCATACCCATTTGTGGACATTAATCATCTACTATCCTATATTTACAAAACAGAGCAAAGCAATAACAACAACAAAAATCAGCCAACTAAAATCAGGTATTTAAGAATCAGCAAAAGTAAACAAGGTTAACAGTTTAATTTTATCTTTGCTCACTTTTTGTTAATATTTGAAGATCTTCAACAGATGGCGGTCCATTTTTTTTCTCATAAGGAATGACTGTTGTCAAGTACTGCCAAGTTAAAAAAAAATGTGTCACTTAAATCTGAATTACTTTATCTGCAAAAAAAAAATTGATGCAGTATTTGGAGATCGATTTTACAACATGAAACATGAGCTACTTTTGCAATGAAAATGCAGTATGGGACTAAAGGTATCTTAATATCTCAGCTGGAGCTCATTTTCTTGACCACATCTATCTGCTCATACAAGCCCATGTCAATGTAAATCTCCACTTACTCTTTTGCATTTCAGTTATTGAAAAACCTTCACAGGACTAGATCTGAGGATGATTTGTTCAATTTGTTCATTTTTTAAAGTGAAGCCTTATCTAATATTCTCCTTGCAAACTTTAACACATTTTTTAATCATTTAAACCAAAAAAAAAACGGTTAAGAGTACTGCAAAACAAAATAATTTCCAACAGCCGAATAATTGTCTTTCAGACCATTTCTATTCCAATTGAACAAAATGGTCACATGAATAGCCTGATGACTTTAAAAACACCTACCAGCTTCTTCCAGAAACGAACAAAGACACACTTCTCCAAATTATTTTAGGAATGCATTATTATTTTATATTATTGTATAAGTACTTATAAATGTTTTAAAGGTATTAAAGAAAGGAGAAAAGTGAAATGAGAGAATGGCCTAGAGGGGAAATGAATAATGAAAATTAATGTTTGAAATTGAAACAAACTACATAATTCAGCCCTTGTGAGAGCTCACAAGTAGAGGTGTATCCTATAACTATATCCATAAAAGCACAATCTAAAAATGACTGCCAAGATTCTCCTATTCTGACCAACCCACCAAAAACAGTACAATTTAGTGCAGTTTGCACACACTCATCTAGAGACCTATTGGTTCTGACTTGGAATCTCTTCAGCCCCACCCATTATTTAGCTCTAAACCCTAAATCGTAGCTCTGTTCCTAATCCTCAGTGAGGGATCTTATCCCACCCATAATCGAAAAACAAGATCAAGACAGGGACTTAACAATAACTGATTGCTAGGTCCAGAAAGAAGTAAAAGTGAATCTTTCAATCTTTAAGAAACTTAGCCTTACACCATCTTTTCAGCATAGACTTCTCCAAGGGAGTGCCCAATTCTATAACCAAATATGATTTTTTGTAAAGAACACAAACAAGCCAGAAATATGCCCTCCTGAAGCTTCATAACAACACGTGTGCCAGGCAGCTCTGAGAAGCGGCGAGACGCCGCCTGGCACGCGTGCCACCAGCTGCGCTTGCGGCCCTCCGCCACCACTCCTGTGTGTTCAATCAGTTTGAAGTTGTTTTGCTATCCTGTGGGTCTGAGAGAGGTGAGAGGCACCAGAATAAAATAAAAAATTCAACCATCCCTTCGTGGAGCCCCTTTCTGAGCTGCAAACGTCAGATAAACCTCCCCTCTTTAATGTTGGTTCTCTCCTTCCTTGAGTAATACAGAACTATCTTCCATGAAACATCCAGGCTCAAAGCCTTCTTTTGATAAAGTACCTATAAGCTACATTCTGCACATGTTCTTAGTCTCTACTTAAAAGCTAACTTAAAGAGTCTTTCTTTTGAACTGAAAATTTCAAATTGTGAAAAGTAATTTTAAGCATACTAATTAATGCAGATAAGTGTCCCATATTCAAGATATTTCTTAAATCATAATACAAAAATGTTAGTAAGAAATAAATTGAAACACATTTGAGTTATGTTCATATCCACTCATGATTTTGTAAAAATAATGCCTCATGCCTCACTTAGCAGACAACTGAGTTAGCAGACAATCTTATTTAAAATCACATGAAATTCATTTAAAAGGAGGCAAAATATATTTACCAATAAAAGGATGTTGATACACATATTTTCAACCTAAAATTCTAGTTTAAAAATGCTAACACATCTGGCTTTACTCCCACAAACATGAGATCTTGTTTCCTAGATTTTTAGAATTAGAGTAGCATATTCTAGTTACTTTCACAATCAGATTTTCTACCAATGCAATTCATTATGTCAATACATTAATATCTATTTGTTTAAGGATAAGAGAAATGGAGCTCTAAAATATGAATTAAGAATACATTTAGTCTATTACCCAATTTGAAAATATTTTTTTCCCAAAGGGGAATTTTGTCCATTTTCAAGATTATAAATATAATTAACTTTCATTTCTTTCTTTTAAGCAATGGTTTTAGTAAACTAATAAAATTGCCAGTTTTCAGGATCTTCACTTACACAGAGAATCAAAAAGCAGAGAATGAAAAAAATAAGGATAACTGAGCACCTGTTTCTCTCCACCTGAATTTCCAAAGGTGTGGCGGAGGCCATTCTGAATGACATTTGAGATCCCTTCCACGCTGAAGCGCTAAAAGCAGCAATATACGCCCAGAAGAAAAGGACAGAGAAAGAAGTTCAAAGAGTATTAGTAAGATCATACCATGATGATGTACGTGCCCAAGAGACAAGCAGTTAGAAAATGCACTACTCCTTCAGGTAGAGCAGACAAAAGCATGCTTTTTAAAAATATCTTGCTTTCATTTCTTTGCAAGTCAAATGCAAAAGCCAGCCATTTATGCTAGTATATTCATCAAGATTTTTTCCTGATGCAGATTCCAACGTAAAACACTGTGTGTTGTACATATTATTGGCTATATAGAAAAATTACCACATAATTTTAAAAATACCTTTTCTTACTGTTTACCTACATTTTATCAAAAGTCTGAAAACTTAATACTCACAGTATGCATATTTTCAGGCTAAGTTTGCATAATTCTACCATAAGTTGGAGAAAATTAACATAACATTTGGCAAATTAAATGCTGTTACTTAGACAGCTGAGGACTGCTTCCCACTCACTTTTCAGGCCACCTGCCATTGCCTGGGTGGAGGAAATGCAAACTGGAGAGCACGGATGCTTTCTGGAGAGCAGAAAGGCCTCCACAAACCTTTACAAAGACGTTTCCACTCAGTTCCTAGGAAACAATTCCAGCCTCTTTCTCCCAGCAACCTTCAAGACTTCCTAGAATGGAATCTTTTTTCCCTAAGTGCTTATCTTGATTTGTAACCAGTCTGCAATGTCATGAGACACAGTAAAAAGGAGTCCAGCGGCACTCCCATGGCTGCTGAGTCACAGAGGTACACAGACAGACTTACAGCAGGACTGGCGGCAGGGAAAGGCAGCCGGAAAGGAAGTTCATTCCTGCCTCACCGGATGGGCCCTTTCCCTAGAATTTTAGAGCAGAAAGCTCAACCCATAAACACATTCGAGGCGTCGACATAAAGCATATTTTGCTAGGCACCACGGGTAGAAGGAAGGAACCCCAGGCCGTGGTCCCTGCCTTGAAGAAACCTATCGCCCAGGCCAGTGTTCTCACCGTGCGGACTGTGGCCCTCCAGGAGGACCCTGAAGCCCTTCCGGGCACCAGAGAGCACAACGTTAGTTTCTTAATACCAAGATGTCACTTTCCCTTCCCACTCTCCTCCTCTCACGGCTTCTGGTGAAATATGCCAAAGACTGAATGATGTGTGACACCGCAGCAGGCTGAGCGCAGCAGCAGACATGGCCATCTAGCTGCTCTTGATTATGCCAGGTATCCAGGAGACTGGCAAAATGCAAAGCAAGACCATTTTCCCCATGAAACGTTTTTTTTATTTGGGGAGGATACAATTGTTTTTTGTTTTTGTTTTTCACAAAAATACACTATGTCAGTGTTGACTTTATCAATGGTTTTTTAAATGAATCAGTAAATGTTCTAAAATTTTAAGTTTTAATTTCTAATACAGTAAATAGCAACCGATACAATCTATATAAATAAAAGCTCTTTGGGGTCCTCAAAAAATGTTAAGAGTGTAAAGGAGTCCTGAAAACAAAAAGCGGAAAAACACCAAAAAGCTTAATCCTTGAAGGAGCCAGCTACGCGCCTCCACGCCAGTCACGTGGTTCAGTGGCACAATGAGCGAATCTGATTTCCAAGTTTTCACCTCTTGCGGGAGGCACCTACAAGTGCGCCTCTCCTCCTGAATGCTTCTTGCCGCCAGGCCTTCCAAGAGCTCTGCACCAAGTGTGCTTCAAGAAACAAACACCTAGTCAAGATAACTCAACAGAACACTCTTCACTTCAGTGATAAGTTCATAATTATTACCTTTGATGAAGTAGGCTAGTTTTAAAAGAAAAACCTACAGGTAACTGTTTTTTGTAAGATTTTTCACATGCTATCATCATATAATTTATTCACATTTTTAACAAACACACAATCAAAAAGAAATAACATCTTAGGCTCCAGAGTCTGCAATAAAAATTATGAGAAACTATTTTCAAGTAAACAAGTCAACTCATTTAGAGAAATTACCAATTTTCAGTTTATAATACCTGAAGGCTCCTTTATCTATGGATACTTTAAAGCCAGATATAAACTCAGAATATCTCAAACAAGGCAAAAAGTTATATAATTTCAGGAAACTAAAGTATACTGTAATGTTTGAACACTGCATTCTAAAAACATTGTCTTTATTTTCCCAATTGGAAACCTAATTCCTGTCACTTGGGAAAAAAAAAAGTTGATGCAAAATTTTAACTTCATAAGATACATATGTAATTTAGGTTTTCCTTATTAAATTTCAGTTGTGGACATTACTAAAGCCAAGCCTTAATTGACCTTCTTATAGTGAAAGATGGTGTAGCAGTTTGATACTGTTTATGAATTCCAAAAATAGATACTGGATTATGTTTGTGAACTGGTCTGTCCCTCTGGGCATATTAGATTACATTGGATTCAGAGGTTTCACTTTTACTTGATTAAGTAATGATTAAGGCTTTGATCAGTAGGACATTACATCCCCACCTCCTTGGCTGGCGGGGACTCAGAGAGAAAAGACATGGCAGAGGGCAGAGTTTGGAATTTTGATCCTGGAGCCCGGGAAGTAAACACACAGAGAAGCAGATAAGTGAGGAAGGAGAGAAGTCTCCATTAAACATAGGCAGAGGCCTCATGAAGCAAGACAAGCTGTTCACCAGATAGTCTACAGCTGGCCTTGTGGAGAAAGCAGAGCAGCTGAGCCCAAAGAGACACGGAACCCCAGGAAGAGAGGAACCCAGGAAGCCTGAACTCTTGGCAGATGTCGGCAGCCATTTTGCTCCAACACGTGGCAACAGACTTTGGTGAGGGAAGTAACTTATGCTTTATGGCCTGGTAACTGTAAGCTTCTACCCCATATAAATACCCTTTATAAAAGCAACCAATTTCTGATATTTTGCATCAATATCCCTTTGACTGACTAATATAGATGCCTTTCAAGCAACCAGAACTCTAGGCTTAGTGAAAATAAGTAAAAATGTAATCATGTGTAGCCAAGGTATCTTGGGAAAAATATAAAACTAAGAGCTAGTGCTGGTGAAAAAAGTTAAAATCAAAGAACTCTCATAGAACCTTTGCTCTTGGGGCTGCAGGTAGCTGAGTCAGAAGCTGTGGCCAACAAGGCCCCACCACACACTAACCTTTGACTCGTCAACAGGTGAACCAGGGAAGTAATGTGGCAGCCTAAAAGGTTCCATGACCTTCTGTTCCACTGGGAAAATAAGGGAAGAAGAAAATCAGCAGGTCCTAGGGAAAGAGCAAAGAAACCACCTAGGACACATGGCTGAGCACGTTCCTCCACCAACGCCCTGGCGGCCAACAATGTCACCTCCCAGGAACCATGACTTTCTCCCCTGCACTTTCAAATGCTCCCCCTACTACCTCTTTCCCAAAGGCAATCTGAAATTCTCACTCAACCTATTTCCTTTCTCCACGATTTCCTGAAACAGCTCTGCCCAAGTTTCTTTGATGCTCAAGTCCACGGACCCTTTTCAGGGCTCTCTCAGACTCCAGAATCCCTCCTCCTTGAACCCCTCCTCTGGGTTCTTAGACACTACACACCCCTCAGGTCCCCCCCATCTCCACCCATCTTTGAAAGGTGCCGCTTTCTTTACTTTTGTACACTGGTGTTTCCCAGGATTTTGTCCCTGTTTTTTTGTCATGCTATTAATACATATACCCTTCCCAGACATTACCACTCAATAGTTTCAACTTCTGCCTCCATAAATCTATATCTTCACTTTAAAAAGATCAGTAAAGTGCCGAAATCAAAGACTGACACACAGTCAAGGCTCAGAAAATGTTACCTATCTTTATGGTAATTTCTCTCCTGAGCTTCAGACTCGTAGGTGTAATGGCCTATTAGACATCTGTATCTAGATAGCCCTAAAACTCATCATAATCCAAAAGTGGAGTCATCCTCTTCTCCATTGAAAAACAAACAAAAATTCTATGTATCTCTCATTCATTTAGTCATTCTTTCAAAATATATATATTAAGGAACTGGGAAAAAGGGGAAATGGAGAGGACTGCGTAACGGGTACAGGGTTTTCTTTTGGGGTGATGAAAATGTTTTGGAAGTTTATGGAGGTAGGTGGTGGTTGCACAGAATTATGAATGTACTAATTGTCACTGAATTGTACACTTTCAGATGGTTAACTTTATGCTATGTGAATTCCACAAAATAAAAAAATTTCAGAATACACTGAACCAGATACTGTTCTAGGTACTAGGGATTCAAAGTGAAAATCAGCTAAGACTCCTCCCACCCTCGTGACCTTACATTCCAATGCAAGGGGAACAGAAAATTAAAGCAAGTAAATGAACTAGACCATTGCAGATAATGCGTGCCCTGTCAATAATTACAACAGGGCAATTCAAAACCAGATGCCTACTTTATGCCAGGAGGTCAGAGAAAAGCTCTCAGACAAGGGGACATCTGAGCTGAACTATGAATTATGCACCCATCCCCAATGAGCCACAAAGGACAATGGACAAAGGAGATCCTTTTGGAGGAAAAAACCAAGAGCAACAGAACTGGCCATCCAAGGAGTTCCTCTGTGGCCATCATGCAGAAGGTCTTGTTATTCTTATCCAGCAGGATGTGAAACAGTAACTAGTCAGTATGTCCCATTCTCCACACCTTCCAGTAAAAAGGCTGGGCTTGGTCTGGTTTGGTTTTTACTGTGGCAACCCTGTCTCTCTCTCCACCTCCATACACTGGATGTGCTGGAATGGCTAATTTAACTTTTGGACCATACGCGACTACACCCAGAGAAGACAGAAGGAAAACATTCCCCAAAACTAAGGAGGAAGCTAAATGCAGTTACGGTTGACCAGACTTGCATATCTCCCTTTGACGAAGGGGTACGTGTGTTTTATCTATGCTTGTCCAAGTCAGAAATCAAGGGCCCAACCCTAATTACTTCCTTCCTTGGTCCCACAACCAATCCATTCAAATTCCTAAAAATCACTTAGATTCAACTAGTTTCCATCCCCATTGCTGATTCCTTGGCTCATTTCTTCCCTGACTGCAGCAACCCCCTAATCAACTCTTTCTATCTAGCTGCCTCCTTCCTACTGGTTCTCCTTGAAAACAGTGAGGTTAACCTTCCAAAAGACAATCTGAAAATGTAACTTCTCTATTTAAAATCCCTTTTTGATTTTCTAGAGTCCTTAAATCAAATGCCTTAGCATGGCATACAAGGTCATCAATTTTCTGGCTTCCACAATGCTAGTTCCATAGCCTCTTCTTGAGTTACTTCCTTCCTCTCCTTCTAGCTTTAGTCACAACCAACAACGTGCAGCTCCCAGATGTCACTGTCAGGTGTCCACACATACCACTCCCTTCGGGTGGGAGCCTGTGGCCGCCTTCTTTCTTCTTGGCCTCAGGATTCAGCTCAGCTTTCACAGACCCCTACACCAAACTACGGCAAAAGTAATGACCCCACACCTCTACCATGAACAGTGCCAGACAGAAAGACACTCAAAACATGGAAGCTGCTCTGAACACAGCAATCATCACTCTATACCCGGGTTCCTCAACCTCAGCACTACTGACATCTTGGGCTGCATAATTCTGCACTGTGGGGCCACTGCCCACCGTCGGAGGTTTAACAGCATCCCTGGCCTCTCCCGACTGGGACGCCAATAGCACATCTCCTCCCCCCGCCCCCAGCTGAGACAACCAAAAATGTCTCCAGACATTGCCAGATGTCTCCTGTCTCCTGAGGAACAAAACTGGCCCAGGTGAGAATCACACTGCACGAAGGCACCATGGGTGGTTTGCCATCCCAGTCCACACCCAACAAGCAGCACAAGGCTGAAGGGCTAGAGTTTACTCTGCAACCTCAACACCCACTCCTGGCACATGATGTTTGTCTGACAGTAGTAAAAGTCAAGATAATCAAGATTATTTTTTAATGGGGGGGGGGGAGTGGGGAGGAGAAGATCTAAAGAAAACAGCAGGGGGAGAAAAAGAAAATTTTGGTTAGGTTAATTTTTCATAAATTCAGTTCAGTTCTCAAAATCTTTAAGGGCAAAAATGATGTCACATACTTCTTTTGTATGTCTCACAAAGTAAAAAGCAGTCCTTGGGATATAAGAAGCATTTGATCAATTGTCATTGCCTTAAATTGCAAAATTCTATATGAATTACTGCTCAAATTGGTGAAATACTTCTAGACTTTTGTATGAAACCAATAATCACACCTTAATCAAAAGTATTTGGTGTGGGAGGTGTGGAAGGTGGGGAACACGGGAATCCCTGTAATTTTTCTGTAACACTTATGTAATCTAAGCATCTTTTAAAATATTAAAAAAAAGAAAAAAAGTATTTGGAATTACAAAAAGTATAAACAGTCAACTTGGATAGGAAGAGGCTAGACTAGACATCAGAGATCTGCCTTCTTTCTCGGCTTTGCACTAACCACGTGGCAGAAGATAAGTCACTCATCTAACCTAAGCCTGTTTCCTTGCCTGTGAAATAGATGATTAAATATTACTTGCACATTCTATGAATCTATGAATTGACTCGACCAAGAAAACACATTACTTTTTGAGAAGGCAAATTAAAAATCACACATGCAAGTACCACCCCGAGATTAAAAGGTCACAGAAGGCTGCAATACAGGTGCTCTAGGATAACGGGACTGTGCAGCCAGGGAGTACAGGCAGAGCCGTCTGCTCCAGGTGTCTCATTGTCTTACGAGGACACTGGTGATAACGTGAGTACATTTTGAGGAGACCGGGCCTATTCACCTCTCCATTCCCAGGGACTTGCATTGCCTGGATCACAGCGGGTATCCATGAATGTCTCCAACCCAAAGCTGTAACAACCACAGACCAGAGCCCAAGAGTCATAGGGCCTGACATGCCTGCACCATGTCACAAGGCCTCCTGACTTCTTGCAGGAGAGAAAGGGGGAAAAAAGAGCAAAAGAGGCAAAAATAATTGGAGGATGAACAGATGAAAGATGACAGGATATAAAGTTATCTTTAAGGATTGAATAATGAACTTCTGGAAGAACCCAGACTAGGAAATCAATATGCAATTAATAAAGGTAAGATAAAATATCTTGTTAGTGGGGTTTGTAAAAAAAAAAAAATGGAGCGAGGTAAGAAATATAAAAATCCTAGTATGACAAGAGTAGCAAGCAGAAGATCAACAAACTAGACGTGTAAAGGAATAGAAAGACTAAGGCAGTGAGACAGGGATGGAATAAAGAAAGAGCTCTGTAGAGCACAGGATAGAGTCCAACTGCTCTATAAATTCAAAAGTAATAATACACCCTTTGGAAGGTAAAATGAATTTTAAAAAGAAAAAACCTCAGAGACAAGATTAAATTTACTTTTTAGTAAACGTCACCTCATTTAAAAACACTCCATTTACAACCTTAAGAGCAGATGCGGTGTTATTAGGTGCTTACAGTGCTTAGCTGGGCCAGGGGGAAGTTTTTGTCTATCCTTAAAGTTTATTAATAGGGAGAAAGAGAGAGAGGGAGGGAGGGAGGGATGGGGGAGAGAGAGGGTGAGGGACGGGGGAACGGACGGGGTAGGGAGGAAGGGACGGGAGCATTTCTTTGTTGAACGTTCCTCAAAGGTAAAAGCACCAGAGACATTTCATGACACTGACAGAAATAAGTCTCAGGATTGTGAATTCTGAATGAAAGGAAGAACATTAACTAAAAATCTGTTATGGTTTAATTAAAATAAACTGCGATATCAGGTATGTCAGAAGGCCAATCCTGATTCCATGAGATGTCCTAACTATAACCTACCATTTCCAAATTTGAAGTAAAGAATTCAAATGTTCAAATTCAACATGAAGAGCTGGTCAAAATTCTGCGAGTCTAAGATTATTTAGTAATCTACCCATCTGTTTTCCACTGCCTTCTTATGAGGAGTTAACAGTTCTGTAAAATGCCTTTCTCAAAATGGAACTTTTGGTATCAGCCCATTTATAAGCAGGAAAATGATGAAACATTACAATATTCACTCTTTTGTTTCCTTCACTACTGACAAAGTGACAAAGCAACTTGGCAAGGGCAGGGGAAGGGGTGTGCTCGCGACAAGGCTTCAATAGCATTACTTTTACTAGAACATTCACAACTGCCTCATGACCATTTCCTTTCCCGCCATGAGTAGGTATTAAAAGTCTCAAAATCACTCATTCTCTGGAAGCTTTTCTCACAAAACCAGGAGCAACAAAGGATAAACAAGACAGGGGAAGATTAAAAAATAAATAAAAATCTGTAAGAAGACAAAAAAACTGAGGCAAGCTCTTCCAGTCCCTCCACTCTGCCCAGCTTGGAGGAAATTCCCGGCGCAGGGCTCCTCACACCCACCTCTGCACATTGGTGCTCCCGGGCCCCATGTGCTCTGCTTCACTGAGGGCAGGGCTCCACTGAGCTTTAGTTTACCCAATTATAAAATGGCAGTGGTAACAATAATACCTATTTTATAAGGTTGTTCTGGGGATTAAATGAAATAATCCATAGGAAACACTTAGCAAAGTGCTCAGCACTATGTAAATACTCAAAATTGTTTGGGCTATATTACTTTAAAAAGGCCAGAATAACTTTTTAAACATTTCTTCCAAAGAGAAGTAACCAAACCTTCCTACTTTTCTCCAGAAGAGCAAAAATGGTATTTCAAGTTCTTCTGGAAAAAAAAAAATTGCTGAGAAATAATAAATCTCTGCTTATAGTCCCTAGTTTAAAGAACTATGGCAGCATACTACTGTCTATGACTCAATAGAGAAAGCAGCCAAAAAAGCTTAAGCAAAAAGCAATTTAACATCTTTAGCAAATTCAAGGTCCTTCTGGACAATGGAAAGAGCTAGAAAACTCTACACAGATTGAAAAGAAACAACGATCAAATACAGTAATGTGGCTGTCAGTTCTTTTCTAGGCTCCTACTCATACCACCACATCCTGTGCAGCATATTCACCTGCAGAAAGCAGGAGCCAAGACAGGGAAAACAAAACTAACAAGGCAGCCAGGAAATTCAGACTCTTCCTGCTACCAACTCTTCTCTCACTCTCATCTGCCACCAACTGGCATGGACCTCTACCAAGCCAGGAAGCCTTTAAAAAATCTCAATATCAAAGCTCAATGTCAGAAGAAAGGCTAGAACAAGCAATTAAGGGATGCTTTTCATCTACTTCTGACTCTTATTGTAATCTACCCCATTAATATTCTTTACACCCAAGAGTTCAAAAGAAAGTGAAATTAAAGAATAATTGTCTTTATACATCACTTCAATTCCCACAGTTTGAATAGGATTATTAATTTATAGGAAGTAGTTTAATTTTTAATAAATTTAAATTCTTCTCAAAATTATCAAAATGCAAAACATGGGAAAATATGAAATGAAAAGCAATAGCCAAGTGTAAAAAACTACAAAGTAAAAATATTCATAAAATTATTAAGATAGATATTAATTCAGATGGAAAAATTGTACATGTTTTGATGCCTCCTAAGATAATTTTCCTTGTGAATTATAAATTATGAACACAAAATTCTCCAAAAAAAAGATCCAAGTAAATGAGAAAACATGAATTATACTAAAGCAAATGCTTGAAAATATCCTGAACATTAAACTCCTATTTTATAAGTGCACTCTCAGAGCAGCAAGGTGTGATCCGAAGACTTTCAAAGTCAGAGTTGAGTGGAATAGTATCAAATAATTTAACTTTTGTATCTCAAATTCTAAAATTTTAAGTATTTTGATATTAATATGGAAATTAAATTAAGTATTGCCAAATATTTTCAAAGCCATTAAAAGCAGAGGAAAATAGCTAAACTTGGTAATTTTATAAATTCTTTCCTGATACTTAGATACTCTAAGTACATAACAAGAATATAACTTCCTGGCATATTGTATGTGGACTTCTCTTATATTAACCAGAACTCTCTAAGACAGAAAGTAGTCAGAATAGACTCCTGGATTCTTAGCACACTAACTGCTGGATCATGAAAGCGCACTGTTACCAATCTAACAGCAAGTGACCACTGTGGAAAACAAACAGTACGTAACAGTAAAATATCAAGAACTGGTGGTGACATATGTTGCTCTAGGCAATATTAACTTTCATAAGATAAACTTGTTCTGTATCTAGAATAATGCATGAGATAACTTTTTAAAAACAATAAACAGACTAATTTATAAATTTAGACATCATTGTATGATACATGTTTCTCAACTCAAAAAAATAGCCCAGATTTTACTTTAAGTACTTTAAGTAACTTATAATTTTCCATTCTCAAAAAGACACTGCTGCAAGGACAAATAATGGATGGTCTCACTTACATGAAAAAATTGAACATGCAAATTCATAGGGACAGAAAGAAAGTATATCAGGGGTGGGGGTGGGGTGGAGTCAATGACGGGGTGATGGGAAAATTTTGGTGATGGATAATGCTGATGATAGCACAGCGGGCATGTAATAACACCACTGAAATGTATACCTGAAAATGGTTAAAATGGGAATGTTTGTTGTATATGTTACCACAATAAAACTTTCTTAAATTAAAAAATACACATATGTACATATGCATATACACACACGCACACACACGTATAAATACACAAGTTTTGTCATCTGGAGATCAACAGCTACAGAAGCATTACTTCCCTGATAAGGCCTTAATGAACTCTCCCAATGAAACAATCACCCACCATGGCCATCTAACAACCAAGCAATGGGAAGACACTGCTCTTTCCTATAGACACATACCAATATCTGCATATTTGTGGATCACGGGTCTCTTTAAAATTAGGTCTGTCTCAAGTACATGGGAAATGTTTCAGAGGTTTTATCATTTTAAAATAGTAATTAGTGTCTTTTTGAATTAGCAAAATCACAGGTTTGAATTAGTTTTAAAATAATAAACAGTACACATACAAGGTTCTCGTGACCCTACAATGACCCTCCATTTTATGGCCCTAACACTAATTTCTAGGAACTCCTGTTTGCAATAAAGAATAAAACAGAGAAATGTTGTTAAATATGACCAAGAAATTACTGTTGAAAACGTGGTAACTTTTACATTCGAGTATGTGTATAAGGCAGAATTTATGCTCTTAGGCACCACTGCTTAGGAAAATGGAAAAACAAACAAAAGCCCCCTTTCTTTTAAAACTACCTTTTATCACCATGTTATAAACACAGGGTACCCAGGGCTGCCAACATTTTTATTCCTGTTGTATTTCCCAAAATGGCTCTCTTCATCTAGCCACTGGGAATCTGAAACACACACGTGCAAAAGCCTGTGGCTAGGTAGGAGGCTCAGAGGAGGACTGGCTGAGGCGTCACCATCAAACTCAGGCTGCTGGATGGGGACCTAAGGAAAAGAACAACATTCCCTTTCGATAAAATGTGGCAATGTTTATAACAAATTTCAGACACACTATAGTGATCTTTTTATCCATACAAACTCACTTAAGGGCACTCACATCTCTTTTCCCTCTTCCTAATTTTTCATTTTACTCAAGTTTTAGTTGAAATAAGGGGTGGCCGACTTTCTCTGTAAAGGGTCCGACAGTAAATAGCTTAGACTTTGTGGAACCCTCTGTCTCTGCCACAACTACTCAACTCCGTCCTCATAGCAGGAAAACAACCATAAATAATTTGTAAATGAATGGGCACGGCTGTGTTCCAATAAAACGTTATAAAATAGGCAGAGGGTCAGATTTCGCTCTTGGGCAATAGTTTGCTTTGTGGATCTCTGGTCTAAATCATCTTAGCAAAGGTATGATTAGAAAATTCCAAAGTAAAAAGCCAAACCCATGTTTCTTTTAAACAGAAGCTCCAAATTCAAGTAGATGTGTCAGAAAAGTTCCTTCTAGGCCTATATCTGGGATAAATTACAAAAACTGCAGGATGATCTAATAGTAGCTATCTAAATGAAAACAAATTTCTCTCACCTTAAAGTCGGCTTTGGTCAAGATTAAATGAAAAAACTATCACTGGAGTTTTTGCATGCAAAGAGGACACAAAGCAGATTGGTTATTAGTTATAACATGAACTAAAAGTCATGAAGATAGATGGAGCAACTTATCTGTGAAAGAAAAATATATACAGAGGGAGTACCTACCATTGAAGTCCTAGCTCTCCCCAATCTTTAAGCAAGTATACACTCCAACCCCCCAAGAGCAATAAATTAGGGTTATATGATTCTTTTTACAACAAAGTTTCTTCCTGTTTCTATGGCCCATTGGTCACTGACTGCCCACATCCCAAATGATTTCAGGACAATCTTTTTCAGGTTAGACTGAAACAGTCACACACTTCTGCTGGTGGTGAGCGCAACTCACTAGAACTCTCTCCTAAAAGCACAATGTGATTATGGCAAACAGAAAAGATTTTAGAAATGCCTATCTTCTCAGCAGCAGCTTAGAATAAGCAACCTCATGAGTGACCTTTAATTCACAGATATTGGGAAGCAGGTGTGGCTCAACCGATAGAGTCCCCGTTTACCATGCAGGAGGCCCCGGGTTCGCTTCCCGGGGCCTCCTTGTGAGGGCAGGCCGGCCCGCGTGGCGCCGTGGGCTGATGCGGCAAGACCTCACAGCAAGGGGGAGATAAGCAGACACAGAAGAAACACACAGCGAATGGACACAGTAAAACACAAGCAGCAAGGGGGGAATAAATAAATAAATAAATAAATCTTTAAAAAAATAATAATAATAATAATTCACAGATATTACTGGATTCTCAGAGTAGGTACGTCCATTTTCATCTACCTAAGTTTACTACGCAGATAAGCTATCCTGTCTACACAACTTCAGTTAACTAGATGAACTACTACTAAATTAAAACATCTGGTGTGCTTCAACTTGTTCTTAAATGCACATAAACTGCCCTGAAATTCCATGGCCTCTGTGAATCTATTTGATATACAAAAACAACTGGCCCAAAACAAAAACAAAAACACCTCATCTTGGGAAGCGGATGTGGCTCAAGTGGTTGGGCGCCCATCTACCGTATGGGACGCACTGGGTTCGGTTCCCAGGGCCTCCTGGTGAGGGCAAGCTGGCCTGTACCCACAGAGAGTTGACAGCCTGCACCTGCGCCTGCGGAGAGCTGACGGCCCACACCCATGGAGAGCTGGCACAGCAAAATGACACAACAAAGGGAGACAAGCAGACACAGAGGAAACGCGCAGCGAATGGACACAGAAAGCAGGCAGCAAGCATAAGCGGCAAGGAGGGTGGGGATGGATGGATGGATGGATAGATAGATAGATAAATAAAAAACACCTCATCTCTAATAGAACAAGAATAATTCAAAGACCACAAATTCAAATCCTCTGGAATTAAATGTCATTTATAGTGAAGTTTCAATTCAAAAAACATGTATTAAGTGATATGAAAGGTGCCAGAAATAAGGTGAGGTGTCAGGGAAATAATGTGAGTCTGTGAGAAGCCCTCACTCTTCAGAGAGTACATGTAAGCCAATGATTACAATGCAGTACAGTACTGTGATATTAGAAGTACATGCACTCTCAAAAATAAATATGCAAAACATCTCAAATATGATATAATGGGCAACTCATAAAAGAAATCCAAGCAGTCAATAGATCGCCCCCTGTTCGCCTATCAGATCAGTCTATATTCAAAAGTCTGATAATAACCACTGCTGGTGGGAGGTGTGGGGAAATGATCACTCTCCTACACTGTTACTGGATTATTTTTCTAAAAGACAATTTGAAAAGCTTGACATTTAAAACCCTTTAAAATTGTATATTCTTTGACCTAGGAATTCTACTAGTTCTGATGAGTAGGTAGACTCACTAATCAAAATCAAAATTATCAGAGAAAATTCAATTTTAGGAAAATGATAATTTTGGTTTGATAGGATAAATTTCAGACACCTACTAATATCCAAGGGAAATGTCTAGTTAGGAGTTAGACATAAAATAACCAGGTATATGGTAGTCTTGCAAACGTTATTTCACTTACTCCCTGCCCAAACGCACAGCATGTGTATTTATGCAGTGGCAGGACCATGAGTCAAACATAACTTAATCCAAATCTCTTACCAATATGCTATTCAGTCTCCCTGGGTTTAGCACCTGGCAGAAAGGTCCAAGGTAAAAATACAGATCTGCAAGTTTATCTTTCATTTATACATTTATTCAACCAATATTTATTAAGTATCTAATGTTGGACCTGAGGATACCAAGAAAACAAAGTTACATGCCCTATCCTTAAGGGACCCTAATAGAGAGAAACATGAGAATAAAAATTGCAATATGGTATGGCAGTGCTAACAGCAATAGTTAAAGGAATAAGAGCAATGCCAGAAGAGGGAAAGAATGCTCAATTCCACACTGGGGAAAGAATCATCGGAAAAGGTTCTAAGAGAGGAAGACAATGTCTGATCATGACTTTGAAAAGTGAGTTAAAAAAGAAAAAAAAAAATCCAAGCAGACGGAGGAGGCAGGAGAGGAGGGCCTCTCCAAGCAAAAGGAGTGGCAGACACAGAAGCACCAAAGCCCAAACAGCACAGCCAAGTCAAAGCAATGCAGACAGAGCCTTTCAATCACTCCATCTACTCACCCTACTCCCCACCCCACCCGGATTGTCCAGATACTACAAAACAGGACAAAGAGATACAACGTTTTCTGCTCTCTAAGGTCTCATTTTCCCGATACCGCATCTATTCCTCCCACCCCACCCCCACCAGCCTGAGCTAGGGAAGGCCAGGGTTGCCCCCCGCCGCCAATCAGGAGGAGCAGCAGCCCAGCGACCGCCCCGTAACAGCTCCCCAAGGGCATCATCGCTCGCGACCACCCTCCCCAGCCTTCGCTTTCTGCGTGGGATTTATTATTACCTGAGATTACATTATCCATTGATTTTTTTTTTTTAACTTATTGCCTATCTCCCTCATTAGAATGTAAGCTCCACGAGGGCATGGGCCTTGTCAGCTTTATTCGCCACTGTTTCTTAAACAGTGTCTGGCACAAGGTAGGTACCCAATCAATAGGCTGGGTGAATGAATGTTGTTTTATTTTATCCAATATGTAACAGAGTATTTCAAAAAGTAAAACTCAAATGAAGGTGATATTTCACTTTTATAAGATATTCAATGTTTTCTTTAATATTTAACAGTATTTTCAAGTGCTAATGAAAATTTTTCTAATGCTCTAAATAGCATCCCTAAGCCCCCTATTTTTCCACTACAGCAAAAGTTTGTAGCAAGACATATCTCCAAAGTTAAAACACTTTCTAAAGAGTCTGACTCTGCTCTATTCCCAACCAGATATCTCTCTGGAATATCTTTGCACCAAAGAGAAGTTGTTAAAAATTCTATAAAGTGCTGTACCACCTACAAATGGATGGTTTTGTTTCAATGAATCAACTTATTCCAAGCTTAAGGAAGAATGTCCAAGTCCTACTAATAAGTCAAAATGTCTAAGATGGGAAAAAAACGTGACAGCACATGACATCTGTAAGAAAATCTCCGCTCTAGTGACAGAAGGTCACCACTTTTTAGAAATTAGTATCACTGATGACAGCTAACTTACAACGCTCAGGCCTTGCCAAAACATCACATTATATAAAACGTTGGGGAAGCACTATCTTTTGGGGTGCGTGTATCCAAATGGCCATTTCATTTTAGTTTCCCTGAGCCACCTACCACAATTTCTAGAATTACAGGTTTCAGGCTGCTTGTATCACAGACAAGATGGTCTTTCTCCAGCATTTTTTAGGCTTAAGAAAAAACAGAAAACGATAAGCACAAGTGTAGCAATGCCATTACAGATTATGATCTGATTACAGATTATGACACAAATAGATTAGGATTCAAGAAGCAACTTCACAAGTCCAAAAATTGTGAAAAAAACTTACTATTACTATGCATCTATTTTGAGACAAAATAATGAAGGTTGAAGTATGACCCAATTTTGCCTTGCGAAATCCAGTTCTCAATATATATGTCATGTAAAATTCCACAATGGATTCAGTCTACTAATATGGGAATTACAAAAAGCCTTTAAAACACTCTCTGAGGATAAATTTATTTTCCACAGCCAAGTTTTAACACCAATAAATGGAGGGCTTACATGTAATCCCTAATGGCAGATATCCAGAAATTATCAACCATGCTACGACTTTTTAAGTAACATTTTATTTACTCACGCTTGTATAAAATGGGGCAATTTACTTAAAGGGTGCAATTTTTTAAAATATGAGATGCGATGCAAATATAAAATACTGTAACTGATATTTTAAAGCAAACTTTCCGAGTTTGTACATTTTTTTTCTTCAATCAATACTGCCATTTCTCAAAAATATTTTGGTACCTCATATCTGAGAATTTTTTCAAAGTCAGTTTATATACTACGTCCTTTCTGATTATGTACAAATGGGTTACACTAAGAAAGTATCGATTTACTCATAGACCATTAACAGTATATGAATGTGTTAAATGATAAGATTCTTTTTGTTTGTATTAACGACTCATTGACAGCCCAGGACCCCAAGAACTGAATTCTAGGATTTCATCAGAGTATGGTTGAGATCTATCTCTCTGGTCAATGCTCTTGAGAAAAAAATAAATCAAGATTTAATCAAAGACAGGATTTATATTATTACAAACCCTAAGAGCCAGTTTCCCTGACTGTGTTACTCTAAAAATAGCACTGATATTTCTTCACATACAAACAAAATCAAGTTGGCAATATACAAAGCCTCAAGTGATCAAGGAAAAGTGAAATGGCCGTAAGATCAATAACGAAATGCATCTCATATAAAAACAGTTAAGGCTTAGGATCAAGTTTGATCAAGTGAAATTAACAGTACCACTTAAGAAAAATGAGGAAACAAAAACACTTTATATGAAGGGTCAAAGATTCATAGACTCTAAACTTGCTTTCACCAGCCAGTCACTTTCCAGTCTGCCGAACATGAAGTCAAATGGCTGATGTCACATCGCTGCCTCTAACGTCCCCACAGTCTAATGTCGCTGATCATTCAGGAGGAACCTAGGTACAAAGCAACCTGTGCCTTTGGGTTCAACACAGGTCTACTACTTCTCAGCGCATCCCCTTTTCATTTGTTATTACAGATAAGCAAAAAGAAGAAAATAAAGCCATTCTTAAGCCTACTAATCAGAGATAAATAACCACTATTAACATTTTCATGTACTGAAAATAGTCATTTGCCAAAGCTTCTTCCTTTAGGGTGTCCTTCTTTTCCCCTGCTTCCTTCCACTTACCGCCCTCTTAAACTTAAATCCTAGAACTGAATTGCCCAGATAAACGTTATGCCCCTCACCAAGAAAATATCATTCTGAAGTAGCTGCGCATGTGGGCTCCCTGAACAGAAGCCCTTCGGGGCTGTGGGGAGAGCCGCACCGCTCCTGCAGGTACCATCTGCCATGCCTGGTGCAGGCCGTGTGCCAGGATGGCCACAGAACCCACTCCCAGTGTGCGGGGGCCCCCGCAAAACAACACTTACTGTGCCGGGCATATGACTCCTCTCGGTCTTGCCATTCTGCGAGCTGCCATTTTTGAGCTTCTTTTTCTTCTTGGCTGTTTCTTTGTGCTCTTTCTGTTTGTTTTGCACTTCAATAAGAACAGAAATAAAGCTGTTTTTCACTTCCTTTTCAAACTCAAGTTCATCTCGCAGGGCCAACTGTTGTACCAACTCTTCAGAGTAATCCTTAATGGCGGTCTCAATTTCTTCCAGGAGTTCATTTAATTCAGACACTGAGAGTCTTTTCACTC